>CM023458.1:19845523-20093257 GCA_013339765.2 Haemaphysalis longicornis
GTTGTCAGGTGTAGAGCGATCGGAGGAGCACGCATGCGGCCCTACTGGTGTACTTAACCGCCTTGTATTTTTGTCTAAATGTAGCCTTTCTACATCTGCGTGTTGTATGTCATTGCATGGCGTTTTGAAGACGTGCGTGCGTGGCATGGATTAGAAGTGGGCAGTTGCCTGTGCTCGTGTCTGAAATGCCCATCAGTGTTCTGATTTCAGCTGTTCTCAATCTGTAATTTCTACATTTTTTTTAGCAATTTAGCTGGTATGTCAGCAATGCCGCACACGTTTGCGGTAGATTTCAAAACATGCCGAAGGTTACTTCAAAGCAGCATGTTCGCAAAAAGGCACTCCGCGAAGTTCACGACCTTCTTGCCACTGTAGGGTCCAGTCAACAAGATTCTGGATTAATTAGCCACCCCGGAAGGTCTGACAGCTCACAGCCCTCCTTGAGCCAGAGCAGCTCTACGTTTTTATCAAATGAACAGCCAGTGACCGTTGAAGGTTGTGTTGGCGAACGGTTGGCGAATCGGATCCTAGTGCTAATCTCGGTGGTTGGGGGAGGCCAGATGACTCCCAAAGTTTTGCCGAGCAAGAGCTTCAAGGAATCACTGATGAGTGGACCGATGAGTGGATTTCGGTGGATTCCGATGATGAGTCAGGTGATTTCAGACATGCTGGTGATATTGGTGATTCAGACAGCCAACCCATTAGCTTTGCCAGCAGCCTAGCAGACTAGTCTCTCTCGTCACTTTTAGAACTCTTAAAAGCGCACGAGTGTTTTGTTGAACTACCAAAAGATGCTCGTAGCCTTTTAAAGACACCACGCATGGCAGCAAAGAGAGCAGGCATTGTGTTATTGAAGCCTGGATCTTATTGCCACTACGGCCTCAAAGAAGGATTGGAGCGGGTCATTTTGAACTCACAGCAGTGCCCCGAACCGATCGCAGTTAGCTTTAACGATGGTCTTCCGTTGTCCAAGAGCACTAGTACAGTCCTTTGGCCGATTCAGTGCCTTGTTCATGGCTGTGTTGGCAGTTGTTTGCCAAATCCGTTTGTTGTAGGGGCATTTGTTGGGACTTCGAAGCCAGACTCAGCGAATGACTATTTGAGGCCTTTTGTCGAGGAGTTGAAAGATGTCATCAACAACGGTTTGCCCATATCTGGTAAGGCAGTGCGCATTGAACTGCGGCACATCATATGCGATGCTCCAGCCCATGCTTTTGCGTTTAGCGTCAAAGGGCATACAAGCTACAATGGTTGCCCCAGTGCACAGCAGAGGCTGATCGTGGTGACAAGGTGCACTTCACTACGACAGCAGGCCATCCCCGGACTGACCAGTCTTTGACATGGAACACCACAAAGGGACGTCTGTTCTGACTGAATTGCCGATCGACCTTGTGCGCTGCGCACCTCTTGATCCGATGCACCTGGTGTACCTTGGCGTGACCAGGAAGCTTGTAAACCTCTGGCTAGCTGCATGCGGGATCTTGGGGGCTGTGCGTGACTCCATCTCAGAGCACCACTGCTCGTTGCAGAAGCACATGCCAGATGAGTTTGTGCGCAAGCCAAGGTCGCTGAAAGAGAAGGACATGTGGAAAGCCACAGAGTTTCGGCTTCTTCTTCATTACACTGGACCAGTAGTTCTTCAGTGCATGCCAGAAAGGATGTACCTGAACTTTCTAACTCTGCATGCAGCAGTGTCTATTCTAAGCACCAAGTCCTTATGTGAGATGTATGCAGACTATGCAAATCGCCTTCTAGCACACTTTGTGAAGGAATTTGCTGATCTGTATGGAGGCACAACTGTGTCCTACAATGTTCACTGTCTTCTGCATCTTGCAGCAGACGCGGAACAACATGGCACCCTGGACAGTTTTTCTGCATTTCCTTTTGAGAACAATATGCAGGCCATAAAAAAGCTTATCCGCAAACCAGGGTGCCCCCTTAGCCAGATCTACAACAGGATGGCAGAGAGAAATCTGCACGTGAGGTCCTCTGGTGGGAGCTGCAGGGAAAGCTATGAACTGTTGGGCAGCCATGAGGGAGGAGGCCTTCCATTGCAGTGTGTACCACCCGAGTACAGTGAACTTGGGTTTCAAAGTTTTGCGTTGAGCATAAAGCAAGGCAACAACTGCTGCAAAGTCAACGAAGACATTGTTATGATTAACAGCTTTGCTCACAGAAAGGAAGATGGCCTCCCATGCATTGTAGGCCGGCAGTTCAAGGAATTGGAACCGCTCTATGAACATCCTTTTGACTCAACGAGACTTGGTATTGCTGTTGTGGGAAAGCTGTCTTCCACAAAGTGTTGGTTAATAGAAGCTGTTACGAAGTTGGTTATTCTTCCGTACAAGCAAAAGTTTGTGGTGATTCCCATGCTACATACAAGCTGAAGTTATCTGTGAGTGTGCTAGCGTGTCTAAGAGGACAAAACTGCAAATTGTAGTCATGTAGCTGCGTTACCGTATTTGCTCAATTATAAATCAATAGTTTCAAGCAGAAAGTGGTATGCATAAATTGGTCAACTTAGATTTACAGTCAAACGTGCCGAGTACTCATTAAAACCAGAATAGCATGCAGTTGCCACTACCTAGATGCTTCACTAAAAGTAGAGTGTAGCCAATATTATCCGAAGTTCTAGCCAAACAAAGTGCAAGCGATGAGCTGCCATTTTGATTATGCTCATGCAGTGTTTTATTTTGGGTTAATTTACAATAGAAGGTTGCCTGCTTGGCGCCACTATGTACCCGTATCATGATGGGGCTGCCTTTAAAGGGACCCTGCAACACTCTTCATGCAGTGCAAGTAAACCTGCGCGACGTTTAGATTAGACTTCCAGGAACACCCGAGCCAAATATTACACGTGCATGTGAAGCGGTAAGCGTGCAAATCACCGTGAAAGACGCGGAAAAACCAACCGCCCTCTATTCAATTCTCCTCATTATGCACCCCTGGCATGGACTCTGCGACGTCAATCGGGCCATGGCTGTCCTAGCTGTCCTATTGGCTGCCGCTGGTCAACTTCGCGGCTAAATTCTGGCATTTCCTGTGACGATCAGCCGTCGTCGGCGCTGTGTATGAACCTCTTCTATGTCTGAACCTGTCCGCATACTTTTGGTGTTTCTTTTGTTTTGAGTGCGCGCGGAGTTTGAGTGGGGATCTAAATATTCCACTTTCAACGAGCCCACTCGACAACAAACGTTTATTGCTCCAAAAACACCCTACCAGCCTAAGCGCTTGCTTGCGAGCAGGCCACCATGCCTGCTTTTTTGTGGCACCAGACCGGAAATAGACCCATCCACGTTGCAGGGAAAGGGATGAAACTCCCAGGCCTGTGACGTATCGAAGGCCGCCGTACAGAACGCTGTGTGCCGCCCCTCTCTCCGGCAGAGAGCGCGCAGCTTTCATCTCGTCGTCTGCGGTTGAGTTGAGAGGGAACATTTTTGCGCGATTTTTCATTGCGCGTAGTTTCGGTGATAGTGAACGAATTTTCATAATTCTTGCGGGAAGAGATTGCTGGGACAATAGACTTTACCCCAAAATACATTCCGAGTAGTCGATGGTAAGTGTTGCAGGGTCCCTTTAAAGCAAAGTTTTGCTGGCAGGCACAAGCTCACCGAGCCTCTCAACAAGTGAACAACTCAGCATTGATGAAACATCCGCATTGGGGTTGGGGGAGGAGTGGGGGTCTTGATACAATTAGTTGTGGGGTTTAACGTGCCGAAGGTACACTTGGGCAGTTGGGCACACAATAGCAGAGGGCTCCGGATCAATTTTGACCACCTGGAGATCTCTAATCTGCGCCTCAACCTCGTACACACGGGCGTTTTTGCTTTTCACCTCCACCAGAAAAGCGGCTGCCGCGGCCGGGAATCGAACCCGCGTCGTCGTGCTCAGCAGCACAAGCACAGAAATCTTAATGCATGGGCGTTGGTCGCTCTTCACCTCCATCCAAAAAGCGGCCACCGTGGCTGGGATCGAACGTAAGTCTTTGGGCTCTGCAGTGCAATGCCTTAGCCACTGGGCCACTATGGCAAGTGGTTTTGATACAAGCTTAAAATGGAATCCAGCAAAGCTTTGTTGCAGCCTCAGTCAACAAGCACCACATTGGAAATGCACTTGAGGGCGCCGAATATTGCAGAACTTTTATGAGGGGGGCAGCTATAAGGTGTGCAGTCATAACGAATCCAGCAAATGAAGATGATGTTGACTCATCCTGAGCAGATTCATAGCTAATAATGGTTGTTTCAGTTTCGTGGCTACTATCATCGTTGCCTTGTTTGGCCGGCTTACATTCGAAAAATGTTTTTGCCATTCTGAGTTGAAAAAGTCTGCTTAGAGTCTGTGCCAGCCGAGATTTGAGTAAATAAGGTGCATCCTTCTGTACAGTGTTCTACACAGCAACTTCAAAATAGGTAATTTCACGAGCTGCATGCTGGCATGGTCGATGTTCCTTCCGCAGGCAGTTTTTTTTACAAATGTTAACAGTAATCAATAGTGACAGAAAAAGAGTTGGTGAAAGTATTGTGGTGCCCGTGCTGTTAGGTAATCAGTGTTGCCTACACAAATGTCCATCAGCCTGCTTGTTTGTTTATATTGTGTTTTTATCACTATGACATGCTAAACGGGCCTGTGTCCAACTCTTCCATTTATGTGTCTGGCGTAAGCAAATTCAGATCCTTGAATCAGTTGACTAGTTTGTGTTTGGTGCATTAGAGTGGTGTGGGGAAGTGCAGCAAGAGGAGCACATGTCTGCCATGAACATCTGTGACTGTGAAGTGGGGAACTATTTAGGACACTTTAGTGCCAGTGTATGGGTACATTATTTTATGCTTGTGGGAACTTTGTGCTCCACGTCGCATTTTCATTTGACACGTCAAGTACTCCTATGGATAAGAAGCCCATTTTGTGCCTAAGCTGACACTGCACAGTGGCTGGACAAGTATTACCCATGTGTGAGCACCTAATTATCAGGCTTTTGCCTGCAGTGTTGCTTAATTTTTGTAATGTAGCACAGGTCACTTTGTCTTCCCGCAGTACTTTTCTGCCAAGTCTGGAAGCATGCGCACTTTTGAATTTGGCATTAAAGGGCCACGCTGACAAAACACAAGTTTAGTTTATTCGAAAGATTGCATCGTTAAAATCATAATATCACCACCACATTTAAGGCACACTTCACTCAAATAAGCTGTATAATTAGAAAAAGTGGAAATGGCCATGCGACCCACTAGGTCATTTCCCGCAACAGAACCTATGGTGTCATATGCCCAGCTGTGCGATTGGCTAAGGCCGACAAAAGCAAACGCAAAGGAGGCAGGCTTGCCGAATGAGCTGTTTGCACTGAAATCTGATGGATATTAATTTTACAGCCATGAGAATGGTGAGGTAGCCCACCACTTTAGAGTTGTCTTTCACAACACTGGTTGATTGGCGTTGAATAATTATGCAATTTTTTTTACTGTGGTGGTATATCAGCTCACCCAATATAGTGTACAAAAAAATTGAGAGCCAATGCTTCATGATCACGTGCACCCTTCTGGGATAAGTAAGTAGGAGGAGTAGAAATACATATAAAGGTGGTAGAGGAGAAAGAGATACCTAAACGAACAAATTGTAACATAGCTTCCGAACAGCTGAAGAGCTGCCCATGAAGGAGTAGCAGATGCGAAGGTACAAAGCTGAAAGGGTACATGGATGGATGTTTTGTGGAATCAAAGCCTTTTAACACCAAGAGGTAGTAAGTGATAGGCGTTCTTTTCAGCACAAAAGTAGAATAACCTGGTCGGCCTACGCTTAGGGAAGAAGTGGCTACTAAACTGCAACAAGTAGCAATTGGGCATCTCTGCAGCATCTGACAGCAGGTTTCACCTCTAGATACAGAAGTAGGACAGTGATACCGTAGACATGCACGTATTGTTTTAAGGTGAGATTGAGTAGAGAGCCCTTCAGTATTATGTGTCAAGTTCCTAACCTAACATTATGCACCAACCTGCCATGGTGGCTCAGTGGCTAAGGCGTTGCGGGTTTGATTCCCGGCCGCAGCGGCTGCTCTTCTGATGGAGGCGAAAAGCAAAAATGCCCATGTGTACAAGATTTTGGAGCACGTTAAAGATCACCAGGTGGTCAAAATTAATCCGGAACCCTCCACTATGGCGTGCCTCATCGCCTGCGCTGCGTGAGCGCCTTAAACCCTACAATCAATCAACATTATGCACTGCTTCATAAGCATTGTTGATGTAACTATATTTAAGTGGGAGCATGCTGTTTTATTAAATTGGACACTAAAATTTGTTTTACAGATGAAGTACCACATTGTCGAGTTCACTGATGAACAGACCGTTGAGGTGGTGCCTGACGCGTGGCTGACTGGAAACAAGAAGTGTTTTTGGCCACCAGGCCCCGGAAACAAGTCTGCATTTGCCAGAAAGGGCCGATCACCAGCGAAGGGGTGGAAGAAATTTAATGCTGCAATTAAGGGCACATACAGTTAGTCTTAAACTGAGTTATAATGAAGTCATATTGTTTAAATTACCACTTTATTGAAATATATCTTTAGTCTCAGTACAGTATAAGGTTGCCACCGTTGTCTCACCGAGCTTGCTTACCAATTATATCTACTGTAATTAATGTGTGTCGGGCTGTTCTTTTCTTGGCTAACTACGATGACGCCCGGAGGAAGCTGGAGGTGGCCCAGTTTACGTCAGACCTGGAGAGTGAGGACACCGAGAGACGAAAGGTAATAAACAGTGAATGGCCTATTATAGCCTATTATTGCAGCCGCTTGAAGAAACATTAGACATAGATGGAACAACTAGAGAGTGCTAACCAAGCTGAATTATGTAAACTGGCAGTAATGAAGAATATCTCACATGTATGTGTGGGAGTAGCTTGTGTGGTTTCGTGACTCTAAATACACCCCCACCTTGTGCCTTGCGTCTTCTAGACATCAAGGCCTGCTCGGTACGAAAGTGGAGCCTCTCAAGCTGTGCCACCTCCGCCACCTCCGAGCTTCCCAGCAGCAGGCACCTCTTCTGCCACAACCAGTAAATATGGAGCTAATTGCACAACACTCCACACCCATTACCTTCATTCATTTTCTTTTAGGCATTCAACACCCAAGACAAGAAAGCAGTGAAGGTAGTAAAAATTGGATTAGTTCATTTTGTGTATGCAACTAAAACCCTTTTTGTTCCTCGCAGTTGGGTTTTCATCTGAGGTTTCCCAGCAAAGCTCAGAGAGAGGTGAGCTTGCATTGATACAATATGAGCCAACCTTACTGTGTTCCAGCAGTCTCATTAGAATAGACATTTAAAACAATTAAACCAATTTTGAAGTGCCTTCAAGGGAACCTTGAAACAGTCCTAGTGATTGTTAAAGCGATAACCTTAAGTTTCCTATTCTGCATTAAACCATCGTTATTGTCTAATCAAGACAATACTTTCCAGTGTGAAATGGCAACTTAAAAAAAAAAATAAACTACCTACACACTGGTGTAATTGACATCCATTTTTTAAAGATCCGTTTACCTGCTTGTTTGATACTGCTGTGCCATGAAGACAACTTACAGCATTGTTTTGTTCAACAGATTCAACAGCACCATGTATGCTTGTCTGGCAACAAAAGATCTTTTATCTGCTGAACAATTAAACCAAAATTGTTTCTCCTTCGTTATCGCGTTGTGTGACATCAGCTGTGGGGTATTAGGGCCGGCACATAAAATGAAAAATTAGCCAAAGCATGATGAGTTTCCACTGGCTTGTGTAGCATCCACAGTGACAACATGCCGCAAATTGCTTGCTTTCTTTCTGATCAGACCTGTATACCATATTTACTTACGTAATGAACCCACTCGCGTTATTAACTTTTCTTTCTAAGTTCACTGAAGTTGTGTCCCCCCACTTTTCTTAAGAACTGACTTTTTGTCACTTTGAACAAAAAATGCAGTGGGAACGTGTTTTTATCCCAGCATGGTTGCTCATGCCATAGATGATCGCATTAACTTGATTTCACACTACACTACGAGCAGAAACGCTAAAAACGCATTCCAATCAAAAGCAATATCAACAGTAGCTGGAGACGTGAGCGCGAATGCTGTGGCTCACAATTTAAAAATTGTGCAGTTGTGGTGCACCACCTGCTGAACACAACAAACCTTGCACCATAAACGTTGTGGCATGCGAACACACCACGAAATGTACTCCGCACTCCTTCACTGCCTTTTGCTGGTTTGGTTGGTTTCGGCAGCGTACGAACAAGCAGTAAATGTACTCCGCACTCCTCTGCTCCTGCTGTTACGCGACTTTGCCATTACGCTCCGTGGTTTTGTTGTTCAGCTGTGTTCTGACTTTTTTTGTGCCCCTGGTGCACGCCGTACGATAGGCCAGTGCATTAGCTACACAGCCGGTTTTTAAACTGAAGGTGGTGGGACATGCGTTGATGCACATGGAAACCGCGCGGCTGGGCGGCACTTCAGTGTAGACCCAGTGCCTGTACGCTACGTGCCAAAACAGGAGGTTTTTGGGCAGTGAACAGGGATTGCCGTGTGTTTCGTGGGCCGAAAGAAGGGAACTTTCCCAGAGTGGGAAGAGAAGTTTTTGAGTCCCTTGATCGCACAGAAAACAGTCCGCTGGGGGCTGACACTGAATGTGAAACCACAATTAAGTGACTTCAGTGAGGAGGACAGCTGCGTGGAGAGTAGGGGCACACTAGCATGATGGGAATAAAAAAGAAACTCTATTGCATAATTACCTATGGGTTTTTACGAAACTGGTAAGGCTCTGAACAGGGCTTCTCTTAGTGACTTTATTGTATGAAATTTCAACCTTTCAAAATCTGTGCAATTTTTTTCCGCATAATAGACTCTGCCCCCCAAATTCATGCCGAATTTTATGGGAAAAAAAGTGTGTTCAATGCGCAAGCAAATATGGCAGCTGTAGTTTTGGTTCCTAGTATTCGTTCCTAGTATTCGTTCCTAGTTCCTAGTATTCGCATATACAGGGCCACAAAAGTGGCAGTGTTGCTTATTGCAACGGGCTGGTGTCGTGTCAGAACAATCCGCACAGTATACAGTGGGGTTCATTCGCAGGCCGATGATGTCCCTCTATCAGATGCAACAGCATGCATGGTTACGTTGTAGTTGTAGCTTTCATAATCCCACTGTTTTTACTGCTGTAAAAATGGTATGCTCTAAATACGAAGTGGAAATGGCTTGTTCTACGAGTGTATAATTTTTGTCTTATTCGTGGTTAGTTTTGTCAGTCTCGGCCACCGCTCAAGCGGACCTTAATGGGCCTTAGCTCTAGTGCGGCAAAGTAGTAGTTGAGCTGCATGCATCGTGTTTTCTTTATTACATTAGTTATTTGAGCAAAGTTGACGTTACCTCAGGTGGGACTTATCTCAGTGAAGGAATCTTTTCAGTGAACCAATTTTTGATTCCTCAGCCCCACCTTGTATTTTTTGAGGTTGGCTGTGGTTGGGTGGGATTTGTATGCAGCATACTCGTAGGAGCTTGAAGAAATTATCCATATTGAGCTTTTGGCCTTTTTTTAGCAGTCATAAACTGCACTCACTTGTCCCTTTTACTATATTCAGAGGCAGCCATACTGCTTTTCACTTGACCTGAAAAAAATGCTTGGTGTAATAAGGAGTGCTCTCGTTTGGCCTTTCATATTTTATTCCTCTGATTTCAGTGTTGGAAGCCAGTGCAGAAATGACAGACACTGGTGCTGATCCTGATGAAGAAGAAGGTAATAGCAGCCAATACATAAACCTGGCAAACATAATTGTTTTGGGAGAGATGTCATAATGGAGGTATTTATACTTACAGGACGGGAAACCACAGTGGCAGCCTTGAGTAAGTGCAGTCGTTTTTTTCACGTCTTCAGCATTCGTCATCTCGTCTTTCAGCACTCCCTCGTTATCCCTCATGACCAGCCTCCAAAGCCAATTTCCGTGTTCATCCTGTTTGATTGCCATTGCATGGATGCAGCCAATCCATCACTGTCTATATATCCCCCCCCCCCCCAGGGGGGGTGCACTTATGAAGGCCAACATGTGTCCTGTGACAGTGTTATGGGCACTACTAGATTTTCTCTTGTGTATTGTGTTATCTCGAGCTCCAGATTTTGTAATTTGTACCCTACGGTGTTGTATAGATGACATTACGCTATAGACACAGCATTTTATTTTCAGAAAATTCAGCATGTAAAAAATGTCTGTTGTTTATAACAGTTTTGTGTAGTGGGTGCAGTGAAAGGGCTCTGCTGAAGAGGCCCATGTAGTTTCCATTCCTAAGTGTTCAGAGTAGAGGGCAGCTTCATTGCTTTTGCAGGTGAATGGCTATGGGTGTTGGGGTCTGTTTTGGGTGCTGACACTTGCAGAGAAAATTCCAAAGGCATCTACGGCCCAGTGAATGGGGAAGCAAAATATGAAATTTGCTGTAACTCGACGCTTTTAAACAAACTTTGTAGTAGAGCACAAGCTCCATTTTTGCACCGAGAGTGGGCAGTGAATATGCACACAGTTGCACCGCATGAGAAAACACTGTGCAGAAACGAACTGAAATAAAACCCAGTATTTAGCTCCGGATTGCACAACTTTTCAAATTACTCTTCGATATTATCGCGGTTCTGCCTCCGCCACAAGTTCTGTTTGGCAAACAACTGATAACGCCAAGCGGCCAAGTTAAAGATCACCCAAAAATAGCTTAATAAATATGTCGTCTAAGAGCACATTTCTGTATTGGGTGAAACCATGTCCTCCTTGTATGTCAGATTGGCTCAGTGAGTGCTTTTTTGGGTTGGTACCTAGCAAAATGGAGCTTTAGCCATGAAACATGCCAAAGTAAAGCGGCTTAGGTAATTATAATTAGAATAGGTTTGTTCTCACAAGCACTAGACTGTACCAACTGCAGGGGATCTGTAAAAGTATAGATCCTTGAAGTTTGTCACATACACCCAGTCCAAAATTATATGAAATGGATCTGATAAAGTGTCATAGAAGGGTCAAAGTGCCTGCAAATTTTGGCACAGAAATAATTATCTATTATGTCTTAGGTAATGACTGTGTACGAGGCTCAACTTCATGTGCTTTAAGCCTTTCTCAATTGGGGCATGCAGCCATAGTTTTGGGGTATGTACTCGTAAGGTTGAGCTGTTGCGACTTTTTTTTTTTCCTTTTTTCCCTCTGTCACATTGCTTACGGTGATACTAACGAATTGGGCATGCAAGTTGCATAATAGCGCACAGTGGGTAATTTGGGGTTAAAAGGCTGCCACTTTTCTTGGGAAAATATTGAATATATGAACAATGCCTGAAACACTACGTTGGAGGGCCAGCTTGAATATGTATCAGTTCAAGAAAAATTGCGTTGCAGAGAAAAGGGAATTCATTATGTTCTCTTTCCAAAAATATATATGAGTCCTGCTACATTATGTGCTCCATCTTGCCAGAGTTGCTGCAATGCGTAAAGATGCTGATGTGTGCTGAATTATGCAGCAAAGTTTGGATGTATAGCTGTCCCTGGCATTATTTGTGGATAAGCAT
The DNA here is from genome assembly GCA_013339765.2 of Haemaphysalis longicornis. NCBI lineage: Eukaryota > Metazoa > Arthropoda > Arachnida > Ixodida > Ixodidae > Haemaphysalis > Haemaphysalis longicornis. Next base: position 19,857,061 of record CM023458.1, read on the forward strand.
TTACTGGATTAATGGGCTGGTCAGTGTGAACAGTATTGTGAGGCCAGCACTCCTGCCACTGCAGTCGTACGGATGTGCCCCATTTACAGGCTGAAAGTAAATACAGTCTTGACATCTCAATTTCTCAATTAAAGCCCCAATTTAATATTTGACTAATCCACAAATTGAAGTGCTACTGTAGGATGTATTCTAAAAAATCTGGCTTTTTCAGGTGCAGAGCGGCGCAGGACTCTAAGCCCAAAAAAGTTTCAGATGAAGCTGTTGCCGCAAGAGGGTACGTAAAAATGTGAAAACACATTCATGTGTAAGGAGCAAACTTCCCTCACGATACAAATGTTGTGGGTATCATGTTTAAACATATCTCTAAATACCCACTTAATGTTGTTTAGTACGAAAATGTGAGGTGTCCCATTTCATCTGTTATTCTGTTGGACTGTTGGTTAATACCCTAGCAGCTTCCGGCCCCCTCATTTCCTTGCTTTAACTTTAAGTGAGTGGTTTGAATTTTTAACAACTACTAAGAGGTCTATATTCAATCAAAAAAACTTTTCACTGGCAAATATTGTTTTCGTTGTGATGTTTTGGTACCTCTTAAGGCACATTCTATGTGAAAACGTAAACATGAGCTGTGATCCCGTTAATGTGGGTAGTACTGTGTGACACCTTTGCTTACAATGCTGAATGGCCATGGGCTTCTTTTTTACTTCGAGTTCAAAAAAAGTTATTTTTGAAGCTTAGTATTAGTCACAAGGGAGCAGTATCACTGGATGTGCTATTACTTTATGATGCAGTGAAAATGTTTTGAAATGGACTTGGCAGAAATAACTAGCAGTGACATTGTGAGGCATGGGTTATTGCCACTGTTACAGAGTCAAGCCACAAAAATGCTCTTTCCAAAGCTGAAAGCAATCCTGATGTCTGACTTTGCTGCTATTTTGAAGTTTGTGCTTAGTCGGTACCCTGGTGGGCATTCATTCCTCTTGTAATGCTGGGGCTGCCTGTGAGCTCTGCCAAATAGTTTAGTATTGACTACAGTCAACGGCCGTTACAACGGACCCCCTATCCGGGAAAAGCGTCCGCTGTAGCCAAAGTATGGAGTATCCGACGGGGGAAAGGGGGAGGGGAGGGGCTATATGAGCGCAAAAGTGGCTACTTTGACTGATATTGCATAGGCATAGTACAGACACTGTTCTTTCTACACGCCTGCAGCACCTCTGCACAGTGTTCGCGCGAGGGCAAAGAATCACCTAAACACCGTTTCCAAAGCTTAGCACTGGCACTTGGAAAAGGTCTAGCGCATGTGGTCAAGTGTGTAAAGACGCATGATAAGCTGAGCCAATAATGCAAGAATTTAACTCTTTCGGGACCGTCGGAAAAAGTGATGAAAAAGGGAGGTCTCCGTACAAATTTTTTATTACATAAAACAAAGGCACCATCCTGCCTTAGCATATACCAAAATGCAGCTAATTATATGTTCTTTGACATACAATACCAAGTTTTACTTCAACACTGACGATAGAACCATAAAAAAATCTGAAAGTAAGAACTTCGTAAAAAAACTACAGAAAAAGATAGAAAAAAGCGTAAATATAAAAATATTAAAAAAGAAAAAATTATTTCAGAATATACAAAATTGAACACAATGCTTTGTTTCTCCATCGCGAAAGTTTGATGCGGCTAGGTGTAACTGGTTTTTTGTTTTTTGTGTGATCTCTTTGGCACTAGGGCCATGGCTACGTCGTCGCCCAGGTACACGCTGGGCTCTCATCTCGGCGAAAACTTGACCCGTATCTGTGCTGGTGGCAGGAGATCATCACCATAGGTAGTGAACATCCTAGCGAACAAATATAAACCAGCCAGAACATATTTCGAGCGCACATACCTACTCCAGAGCCAATTGAAACCGAAACCAACACCCACCTTTGAGCGCGATTTGATGTTCCTGGCTGATCGACACTCGAATCCTCACTTGAGCTGAAATCCGATCTCTAAAGCCGCATTCCGACTCTTTACTGCCACTCTCATCGTAAAAATCTACAGTGGAAGGCGAAGATATGCGAGACGAGACGAGGCTGATTTCTTATCGCGCTCGCGCGAGTGTGACGCCATGTTTGTTTACATTCGAAACCACTGCCCGTGAGAATAAAATACCGTATTTATTTCAATCTAGGCCGGCCCCGATTCTAAGCCGACCCCCGAAAGTCCGAAGGCGCGAAAAAAAAAAAAACTGAATGTAGGCCGAACAAAAAGGCGAGGTCAGCGTTCACAAAAAGAAAACACGTTTATTGAACATGAAGATGCGGTGCTGGAACTCAATCAGTTTCCCTTCAAAATCACCGGGCAACTTCTGGGTGATTGAGGTTCGACGACGGAGGCTAAAGCCGAAGTGCTTCATGAATTTCTGTAGCTAGCCCCGACTGGCTTTGAAGTGTGCCCGCGATAAGCCTCGTTCCCTTGAAAGCTCCCTTGCTTTTGCCTGGAGCACTTCCGTCGTTACTGGAAGGGCAGCTGCTCGCTGCGTCTGAACGAAGTCAGCCAATGACACCCCCATTTCATGGTGACGGCATTCTCGTGGTCCGGTGATTGCCAACCTCGTTGCGGCGCACGCAAATATCCTCTCCCGTTGCGTCCTCCAACGACGGACATTTTTTTCATCCACGCTGAAGTCCCACCCGGCTTGAACGTTCGACGACAACTCCGCAGCTAAAACAACTTTTCTTTTAAAAGCGGCACTATAATGGCACCGCTTCTTTTTGCGCTGTCAAAACCAAACGCCACACCGCACGCAGGCCACTATCTGCACAATTCAAAATGGCGGCCTATGGCCCTTAATGGCTACTGGCTCGTCTAGTAACGGCTACAATACTTTCTTTTCTGGGTGGCGCTAGCTGTGCACCACTTCACTTGGAAATTGGCGCGTATTTCAAAATCCTCGAATCCAAGCCGACCCTGGAGTTTGATATATCAGTATTTCAAAAAAACTATCGGCTTAGATTCGAATAAATACGGTATCTGATGCGTTGCCGCCTGGTGATAAAAAAAGAAACTTCACAAAAGAGAAAACTCCAGTTTTCAAACTATCTCCTAGATGTCGCTAGGTGTTCCATCGAACAAAAATTTGTATTCTGCAGGCTCACGAAACCATCGATCATATGTGATTGATGGCCTATGGAGCGGTTCCAAAAGAGTTAACTGGGAGCAATTATGAACCAGCTATAAAAATCAGTCTGATGAAATATAAGTCTGAAATAGTCTGATGAAAAACAGCTGTGAAATTGAAAGTTAGACCGGTTGTACTAGGCACAACCACTGGCAGATGGCACACGACGGATGGGAACCAAACCCCCTACTTGAGGCATTTCTTACCTTTTTTACCGAACGGAACAGGAACGATGCATGCGTGTGAATAATATAGACTGAACTTCACTGAACCCGAGTTCTTTATTACATAAAATGACTGTGAAGAGGGCAGACTCGATCGACTACGGGTGCACCACTTCGAGTATTCGATAGCCCTGTTTTCAATCTCACCGGAGTCGCGTTTATCGACAGCGGCCTTGTTTTTGACGGTCGAGCGGACTGTCTGCTTAGACATGCTTAGACATGCCTGTACTTCTGGTGATGTCGGCCTGTGTTTCCCTATGTTCAACAACATTAATTTCGCTTAATTTATCCGGCAGTGAAATCGGCTACCCTGCCACTCATGCATGCCGTCGGTCGCACAAAAAAAAAAAAAGCTACTGGTACTGGTTTGCCTTGGCTGCACCAACGACCGGCTGCCAACGATGTTGCCAGACATAATAGTTTTCTTGCCAAACTGAACAAAGAAAAAGCATATCGCGTTCTGGCCCCGTGGAAGTCCACTATAAACATTCAGTCGAAACAATTTTTGCCTAAAATTTAGTTTGTGGTAGCCCATAGTCTGCTCTAGCCGGGTCCATTTTGAGCGGAGTGGGCTCCATTTAAAATGCATGGGGACCAGACAAACCAACAGAAATGGCCTGTTGTAGCTGGAAGTTTGTTGCTGCTGGATCTGCTGTAACGAGCATAGACTGTATCAAACTGGGTAGTAGGTAAAACAGAAGATGTGTTTGTTTTTAATATACCAGCCACTTTCCTTACCCTTGTAATGTCAGAGGGACATAATAGTGATTTTTCAGCTGCCAACCCAAGCCGGTGATAATAAGCAGTACAGTGCAGTTGATTAGTGCCCCCAGTCCTGTTTCGTCCTGTTGCCCAGAGGTGCAATATCAAGTAAAAACACTGATAGCTCGGTGAACCTCTTTGATGTGAGTGCAAACATTGGGTAGTTTTCTCATATTTCCCATTCAGATTGGTAAAAACAAGATCTTCCTGCGGTGTAATAAAATTAAGTGAGTTATCACAAGTGAGTTCTTAAAAAACCAAAGTTGTATTTTGTCTCTATGGGCCCGTTTAAGGGGGACATGGTAAGTAAAATAATTTTGTTAATTACAGACCAAATTAAGTCAAATTAGGAGATTTCATGTAGCTAACTAACCTAACAACGAAACTTAAATCAGTTTGCAAATATCTCTATACTTTTTAGTTACCAGATAACTTCAGAGAGCTGTCCCAAGAATAATTAATTAGGCAAGAACTCAACAAGGTTATTATTCCAGCATCACCAGGAAGGTCTATTCTGTGCAAGGAAGCTTTTTTATGCTTGCTTTATTTCTGTTAGGTATCCAAAAAGAGGCAGAAGTTTCACTTTCTTTTTGACTGGAAACTTTTTCTGGTTTTGAAAGGAAGGTGAAACTTCTCTTGTTCTTTCTTTATCCCTAAAGGATGTAATGTCAATAATCTAAATTAGCTTCTTTGCACAAATAGACCTTCCTGGTGATGCTTGACGTAAACGTCTTGTTGACTTCTTGTCTAATTAAATTAGTTAATTATGCTTAATGCAAGTTTCAGGTAATTAGTTTCTAACTTAATAAGTATGGAAGGTATCCTTAAACTGATCTCAGTTTTGTGGTTAGAATGATTAGCTACATAAATTCTCCTAATTTGATTCAATTTGGTCCATAAATAAAGTCGTTTTACTTGCCACGTCCCCCCTTAAAGCGTAAGCAGAGCAGTAAGGAGATGCTGCGGATAACAGTGCCGACTGCAACTTTTGGTTTGAAGCTGTGTAAAAGTCAAATATTACAGAAGATTTTATTTTAGTATTACTTTAGCTCGCGTAATTGTGTTGACGTCATGCTTGTTACAGACACATCAAGACCTATGCCTGGCCTACAGGCACCCAAGAAAGTGATACAGTCTATGCCCGCTACAACGAACCTTCTTAATTTGGGGAAAAAAATGTCCACTGTATCCCAAGTATGCAGCAGCCAAACAAGGGGAAGGCAGGGGTATATAAATGTAAAAGGGATGCCCGCAGCATCTCTGCAAAACGTTACCCGGAGGAAAAGAATTGCAAAACATTGCTTTTAAGATTAGCCTTTTTTAAAGCACCAGCACTTTTAAAGGCCTAATGTACGTGTTCGAGTGATTAGAGATTGCGCGCTAAGCTGAGCAAAAAAGCGATAATGTGACTAGGAGAAATTACTAACCAGCCATAAAAATCAGTCATGGCCAGCAGAATTAGCCAAGCTCTTTCCAAACCGTTCGTGACGAGGCATGGTCTACCTGAAACCTTTTGTGAGACAATTGAGATGGCTACCTAACGTTCCCCTGAGACAGCTTCCGCAGTTTTAATGATTTTAGTCTGGTTACTAAAACAGCTGGAGGGGGAGGAGGAGGAATAAACTTTGTTTTTATGTTAGTTATGGAGTCACGGCAATGAGGGGTATTCTCAGTTTTGGGTGGTCACTGCCCTTTCAACCAGCTGAAGCTTATTGATCGCCGGGGTTTGGGCTGGCTAGCATGCCTTCTCACTGCTATTATGAAGTAATCTGATGGACAGCTGTTAAATCGAAAGTTACACCAGTTGGGCCCTGTGCGGCCATTGGCAGATTTCACACAATCGATGGGAAATATCCCCCTACTTCAGGCATTTCATACCTTCTTCATCGAATGAAATGGGAACGATACATGTGTGGGAATAATAAATGCCAAACTTCACTGAACCTCAGTTCCTCATTTCTAAAAAACTGACAGGGGCAGGCTAGACCTCCTGGTGCACTACTTAGCATATTTGAGAGTGCTGTTCTTCAATCTCACCAGTCTCTCTCTCTCTTTTTTTTTTTTTTTCGGCTCCCGCTTTATGACCAAAAATCAGCGAATCTACCTCAAGAAGCGCCAAACCTGTACAACCACAAGGCTCCTAACCTCACGCGGCAACACCCGACAGCCAGGTGAGCCATTAGGACCCAGAGAACAACGAAAAACTGGCCTTCAAAGATCTCGCCCTGCCGCGCCGACGCTAGGCCTACTTTGTAGGCCTAGTAGATGCAGAACAGCCGCCACGTCGGAATTCCTCGCCGCCACGACGAATGAGCCAGCCAGACTGCCCATGCTGAAGCCTACTAGCACTACTAGCACAATGGAATTCGACCCCCAAAGTGGGCGCACCATTCCTGCCGAGAACCCCTGGGTCACAATCATCCGATCTCGCCCCAAGACCCCTGCGCCGACGACGCCAAAGCAAGCCATCAGTACTCCTCTGCAAACTCCGACTAAACAGTCCCCTACATTGAAACAAGAACTCCCCCGTAACCCCTCGCCGCGTCTACCAAGCGATCACTATACAATTGTGTACCGCCCACGCTCAGGCCTCAACCTAGCCAACTGGTCACCGAGAGCGTGGCCGAAGGCATCGCAATAGCCGTGACATACCTCAACAAGAATTCTATGATCACGTCGTCGTCCAAGTACAAACTGCCAGAATCTTATCGTCGCCAGCACCGCACAAAGCGGAATAACGCAATAACGCTAAGCACGATTCAAGCCATCCGCCTGGGCCCACAGAACAAGAACTGAACGCCCTACATGAAGCCACCACCGGACACGAGCCGAGGGTCATTCATGGACTTGACCCGGAAACAACCGGTTCCGAAGCACTGCAAAGCACTACTGCACACTAACAGGCCTCAACTTCTACATGCGCGCATGATGGGCCGTACCACGTCGGCCCTGCTTACCTGTCAAGGACCCCACGTGCCGTTTTATGTGAAGGTTGGTAGCCTACTCTACCGATGCCGCCCATTCAGACGCTCTGTGCAGGTGTGCCACTTGTGCGGAGAAGTCGGACACCGCCAGGACGTGTGCCCCCAACCCCGACCACCCCAAATGCCTCGGATGCGGACTGAAAGACCCTCCACAGGACCACCACTGCACTCCCACGTGCAAACTGTGCGTGCTTCCTCATGCCACTGCAGGAAAGGACTGCCCGAAAAGACTCATACCAACGATCCCCAAAAGCCAAATTCGACCACTTCCCGGCCCGCAATCTACAGCTTGAAGTACCCATCCAGGTAAGCTGGTCGGCAATAGCCCAGAGCGCTCCTACTGCTCCAACACCCCCCCTCCTACCTGCATGCGACTCCCACTTCCCGCCCATTACAGACGCTCCCTTCCCAACTACCGCATTAGAACAGCTTCTTGCAGAAATCAAGGAACAAAACGCTACCATGCTGGCCAGAATAGAAGCCTTCGAGAGAGCCAACAGAGCTCCCCCGCCACCCCCCCACTGCGCCCCTACCCGTTGCATCAACCACAGTGCCTACGACCCCCTTTAAACAGCCGAACACGCGGGAATTTCTCATCAACAACACAATAACGACCAAAATCCTACCCCAAATCAACCATCAAATTAAGACCACCACCGAGATGCTCCACAACATGATCTCGGGAACCACCGAAAAGCTGCTACAACTCACCGAGGCACTCGCGTGTCGCATAGCCGCCCTTGAGCAAACAAGCAGCACGACAGTGTCCCCCCCGAGCCGAAGAAACACAAAGCATCACCGACCGATGACCACATACCCATCGATGACTGTTGACCCCTCCACCGTCACTATCCTACCAGTGGGAATTGCCAGGTCCTTTAAAAGCAAAAAAGCCCAACTGTGGCACTACATCTCCACCTCGCCTCCCGATATTATCGCCTTGCAAGAAACCGATACACCGAAGCCCCAACTACGAGGATATGATACCTACACACCAAGACTCTACACACAGGACTGCAATTCTAAACAGCACAAACGCTCACCGCTCAACAGCATCACATCTCATCACCATAGCTCATACATTCGTCGAAGTGATCCCACGAAAACCTGGACAGCCCAGCCTGTTCATATTGAACGTATACAGCCCTCCACAGCACGCTCTCCAGTGAAATTGACCCCCTTACTGTGTGAATCCATCAAGATCGCCGGCGCCAATCCACTCATTCTGCTTGGGGACTTCAACGCCCCAGCATCATTCCTGGGGATATCCCACTGCCTCCAAAAAAGGCACAGCACTGCTTCACGCGACCCAGCATCATCTTTTTACTCTGTGCAAACGACTTGGCGATGCCGACAAGACAGGGAACAAGCGTTACACGAGACACCATCCCGGACCTCACGTTTGCGCGACAAGCACCACACTTACAATGGGCACGCCTCCCAGACACACTTTAAAGTGACCACTACTTCCTTGCCATTACTCTACCTCAACTCCCCTCTTCGCCGCCAAATTGGACAAGCAACACTCATCGATTGGCCTTCCTTTCGTGAAGACCCTACCTCCCTCCCCCCAGCTGACTCAGATCTCGACCAATGGACCACGGAGCTCATAGCCCTGGTACAAAAACACAGCAAGACCATAGCTCTTACACTGGAAAACCCATCCGTTGACTCTCACCTAGACCACCTCTGGGCTGCAAGACGTGGCTTAGTCAACAGATGGAAGACACGTAAACATAATAGTTCCCTCAGACGACGAATAGCCGAAATCACACAACAAGCGGCCAACTACGCCAGAACACTTCAAACACAGAACTGGCACTCATTCTGTGACCAACTAGGAGGCACGCTAACCACGAAGCGCACCTGGCACATACTTCGCACTCTCCTGGGCTCCAAACCAACCCAAAACAGCTATGCAGCAGCAACTTCGACGGATTATCCACAACTACAAGCATCCACCGCAACAGCTCTTAGAGGAAGTCCGCAAAAAACTTTTTTGGTCCATCTTCCCAGTCTCTTCCCCCTGCACCCGCCACATACCTGGGGCTTCCAAATCCGAACCTCGACGCCCCCTTCACAATTCAGGAACTGGAACAAGCGCTCGCTCGTCTGACGAGAAACACAACGCCTGGCAAAGACAAGATTACAAACAAGATCCTGCGCAACCTCGACAATCAGGCCCTCACCTCTCTCCTCGCACTCTACAACAAGCACTGGGAAGCAGGAACCCTTCCGCCCCAGTGGAAGCATTCAGAAATAACTCTTATACCCAAGCCGCACAAACCGGCAACTCCTGACAACCTCCGCCCTATTTCGTTGACGTCGTGCGTCGGTAAGCTTTTAGAGCACATGGTACACTACCGCCTGACTGCGTATCTCGAGGACAACGACCTGTATCCCCACACCATGTTTGGTTTCCGCAACCACCTATCTACTCAAGACGTCCTTCTCCAAATAAAAGAGCAAGTAATTGATAACCTCAGCAAAACACAGCCCAGCTGCATACTTACCATTGATGTGCAAGGCGCCTTTGACAACGTTACACATAGAGCCATTCTTCAGGGGCTACAAGCAACCAACTGTGGACAGGCAATTTACAACTATGTTCACGCTTTTCTCACAAACCGGACAGCCACCATACGTCTCGGACCAATCCATCCTTATACTTTTCCCACTCCTGCAAAAGGAACACCACAAGGATCTGTAACCTCCCCTCTGCTATTTAGTATCGCCCTTTTTGAACTGCCAGCCAAACTCTCCAACATTCCTGACCTGCACCATGCCTTGTACGCCGATGACCTAACGATGTGGATGACAACCAGCTCCTCTGGACAACAGCAAGACAACCTCCAACAAGCTATCAACGACACGCTCGAATACTTGAAGCAACGAGGACTCACCTGCGCCCCTAACAAATCCGCCCTTCTCGTACTCCGGGCTAGAACACGGGGTCGACCCCCAAAACCTGCGCCGGACCCAACCGTGACCATCTCCACTGCTCCCGTACCACAAGTCCAAACCCTCCGAATTCTAGGAGTCCCCTTTCACGCAGATGGATCGGGGGCGGCACTTTTACCACAATTACACCAAACGACTACGCAACTGACTCATTTAATTTGACGCATCTGCACCCAGCGCCATGGCCTAAAGGAACAAGACACGTGCTGTATCGTCCAAGCACTGCTGACAAGCCGCATAGCATACGGGACACCTTATGTTCAGTTGAAACCAAAAGAGCATTCCAAACTTGACGCCCTGATACGCAAGTCATATAAAATAGCCCTCGGACTTCCGTGATTGTCTCTAACACCTACAGGCCGCACCCTTCTCACGACACTTGGCCGCCACGTCATAACTCCGGCAGAAGCACCCACCCGTATCCCTCCCGACATCCGTGCCAACATCAAAGTAGCCCCTATTCCACGCCATATGCATCCCTTTTACAGCAAAGGCCGACGAGCAGCGCGAGTCCGATATCTCCAGAGACGCTATTCGAAGGACCCCGACACCAGATACACCGACGCAGCTGCATATCATAACCGCCAAGCTCATGCCCTTGTAGCCCTCAACACCCAGGAAACCCTCCTGACGTCCGCCACGCTATCCACTACCACCTCCACGACAGCAGAAGAAACTCCCATAGCTCTAGCCGCAACCACAGCCACGACAGATTACATTGTCATCATCACAGACTCCCAGGAAGCATGTCGCCGCTATCAAAAAGGATATATCTCGCCTCAAACCCTCAACATACTACGACACATACACAAGCTGCCCTCCATCTACATCGTGTGGACACCAGGCCACGCCAACCTTCCAGGGAATGAGGCGGCACATGCCGCTGCCCGCGAATTAACTACCCGGGAATTCCCTGAAGGCAGAGAAGACCCACCGGAATCCCTCATTCACCCCCCAGTCCCGAGTCGTTACACAGACATCTTGTACCACTACCGTTGAAATCGCCTCGTCTACCCTCCTCCTCACCCATCTCTCAACATCAACGACGCACGCCTTTGGCGACGACTACAAACCCAGACATACTACAGCAGAACAATTCTACACAACGTATCACCAACCATGTATCCCTACGAATGCCCATCCTGTAAAACCCCCAACACCACATACCACCTCGTCTGGGCTTGCCCCTACCACCCACATCCCATCCCTTCCCCCTCCCTGGAGCAGTGGGAGTGCGAGCTGACCAGCTGCCTGCTAGAGACGCAGGTTAACCTCGTGTCTCGGGCAAGAGCCGCTGCCACGACTCGCGGCTATCCGGACTAGGAAGGCCACCCACAATAGCACTTTCCGCTCCAATAAACGTTTCTCTCCTCCTCCTCCTCAGCTTCCTTGTTCGTGAAGGCTGAGCAGATCATCTTATTAGACAGGCCCGTACTTCTGGCAATGCTGGCCAGTTTTCGCCCTGTTCGACAGCGTTAATTATGCTTAGTTTATCCAGCAGTGAAATGAACTACCCGCTGCTGTTAGCACAAAAAAAAATGGCCACTGGCGCAGGCTGAGCTTGGTGGCACCAATGACCCATTCTGGATTGACAGTGTTGTCAGACACAGTTTTCTCACCAAAATAAACAAAGGAAAAGGATACCGGGAGCCGGCACTGTGAAAGTCCGCTATTAACATTCAGTCAAAAGAATTTTCGCCCGAAATTTAATGTATTGTAGCCAATAATCTGTGGTAACTTGGTCCATTATGGGTGGAGTAGATTTAATTACGAATGCATGGGGACCAAGCAAGCCAACAGAAATGGTCTGTTGTAACCGAAGTCTGTGTTTGCCGGATCCGCAGTAACGAGCGTAGATTGTATTTCTTTTGCACAGTCTTGCCCTCTGCACGTGACCAGCAGCAACTTGCCATTGCAATATTGGTGCGCGTCCTTTTCCTTATGTTGTGATCACAAATAGGGCTTTGATAGCATTGTGCGTGATTCGGGAGGACAAAGTAATGGAGGATTGCGAATTTTATGGCAGTGAAAAGTTCAAATGAAGTTCAAAAGTTCAAGTTCAAGAGTGAAAAGTTCAAATGAAATTGTCTGTAAAATATGAACAATGGATGGTTGAACCATGACATTTAACCAGTAACCTTTGTTTGTCGGTTAAATTCCATTTCAGGTTTAGCTTGCTTAAAAATAATGGTTCAAGGGCTGGTTTGCTTGTGGGAAAAATACCAGTTAGGTTGTGGTTCTTGTGTCGGTTTCCATTTTGGCTCGGCACTCTGATGCACATTACATTTCTCATGTACGAGTGTGCGAATATTAGGAATGAAATGAAAAGAGAACAAAAAGGCATGTCAGGTCTGCTGTGTAGAAGGAACCAAACTAGTTTGAGCTTAACTTTTTTAGAAGCTTTCATATTTTTCTTTATTTTATGTTAACTGCATACGCATGTTACAAAGTGGCTCTCGGACACATTGTACTTTTTTTCCCCCAGAATTCCAGTTCCAAGTGCTGACCAGGCTGACCGTGTTACGCATGGTGCAACAGCAGCAAGGGGAGCTGCTTATGTCGCTCACAGAGAGGATGTCTAGAAGACACCAGCCTTCAAAGGAACCAGCACTGCCCAGTTCCCCTTTCAGGGACTACGAGTCTCTGAAGAGGTTTGACACCACGCTGACTGGGCCAAAGAAGGAAACTTTAGTAAGGAATAGCAATTCTGCAATTTTTATAGCTCATTTAATATATATAAAGTTGGTAAATGAGCACTTGATTGGGTGCATTGGTTTATTCAGTAGGAAATTCACATTTACCACGTACAACCAAAATGAGCTTATTTTCCAATGGTGAGTGCTCCTTTATGGCAGCTTTGATGTTTACAATGACTTTTTCGTGCCTTCATTAGCTGGCAGCTTGAATCAGTGACATGGTATTGCAAGAACAGGGCTTTCATCGCAGTTTGTTGGTAACTGAACTTGTCTACCACTGTATGCATGCAAACCACTCATGCTTGGTTGCACTAGCTGCAGCCTTACTGACGCTATGGCCTGCCTGCATTGCTTTAGCTTGCACTTTTTAAAAGATTGCTCAACCGCGTAAGCTTGTGGGGGGAGAGAAAAACGTGCAAAAAGCCCCCATTCCCACTGAAAGAAGAAACAGCAGTTGCATGGTACTATATTGGCTGCCGCCTTGGTGTCTGTTTTATCTTCATGGTCATTAATTGTCCCTGTGGTCCCCTGGTATTTCTTAAGGGGCCATTAAAAGAGTTTCCTACTAGTTATGTGCCAGAGCTCATTGCCGCCAAAGTTCAAGCCTGTGCAGTACAGTGTCTGGATCCTTTGCGCAGACTACAGTACTGGGGGACAACTTCTGAGCCAATGGAAAGAAGGCTACAGGAGAGAGCAACCTCTTTGTGTTACTGCGCCAATGTAGTTCCCGATAAATCGGTTTTCATTTCAGTTCTGGCGTGACAGATACGCATTTGCTACAGATCATTTCGTTGCATGAGATCCGTAGTTGAATGCACTGAACCACGCTCACTGATGCAGGCATATTGGCATCTCCTTCCCTCAATACAAGCCAGTGCTTTTACTGGAGAACTCGGAGCGGCTTAATCATTTACTGTGCGAATGGTAGCGTCCAGCTCTGTATCATCAATGAATGAGCAGCCCAGCCAGTACCCAGTGGTCAGCAGGAGGAGACAAAGCAGACGGCAGTGGAAAAAGAGATTGTGGAAAGAGTAGCGTGTGCGTGCAAAACAGCAAAAAGGGGCGACCTGCAAGAATAGCATAGCGGCTTCACCGAAACACGACGTCACGGCCTCTCCTAAGCTTTCCTTTCCCCCATGCAGCAGGCACTGCTGTATGAAGTTTCAAAATGCTGAACATGACTTAGCTTTTTTTTATATTCATTTATATAATATATAAAGTAGTGTATCTGCAGTGTCTTGATGTTTGGAAGACCATATAGCACCAAAAGCCTTGCTAGTACCGCTGGTGCACCATGATCAGAACACAATCTTTTACTTTCATTTTTTTTTTGCTTGCTACCCCATTTGCTGGCATCATGAAAGGCACAACGTTCTGGTAAAAAATAATTTGTGTGCACGGTGACCTGTCTTTTTTTTTTTTTTCTCACCAATCAAATGCCTCACCAGCTGCTCCACTCACAATGGGTGCCTACAGAAACAGTATTGTATTCCAGGCGAGCACCTCTTAATTAAACAACATACAGATGCATTAATGCTACAGCAGGGGATTTAGCAGTCACTAAAACCCCCGTGTACGTTATATCTCGTTATTGAAAGTCACTGGTGTGCAGTGGAGTAAGCTCGAGTGAACATTACCATTGATTTCTGTATCACACGTGTTAAAGGCTGTATTAACAACACAGATTTTCCTGTACCCATGCCTAGGTTGAAGAACTCTCTAGCCAGGGCGGCTCAACAGCAACTGTCTGTGCGAGGCGCCTACTGAAGCTGCTGTTAGCGGACAGCTTAGCCAAGGAGTTTTCATGGTTCGGCAAAAAGGGGAAACACTCCTTTTCCCAGCTGCGACTGGCAACTTGCATTGTGTGTAAGTTGATATCTTCATGTTATTGCAGACATCAAATGCCTTCACCAGAGAATGTATAGCGCCCCGATTTCTATTGTCAGTCACATCCTGTGCAAATATCAGCTTTGTTGACAACCGGCAGCCTATTACTTTTTATTGCTAGAAGAGGTATTAAATTTGTCTGAGCCTTTGCAGCACAGAATTTTTACCCACTTTCCGACTGTTACGGTCAGCAACCATTTTGGCAGTTTCGGGCACCGCAAAAAAGAACACAAACTGTGCAAGAATCCCTGTCATCAATAACTGATGCTTCATCACTGATGTCATCATTACTTTAACTTAGTGCGCCACCATAGAACACATGTGATGAGGAAACGGTCCGGCTTCTGAGAAAACAGCGTTCAAGTGAAAACGCTCTAGAATCCAGATGGCCTGTTCTGAACATTGTGCTGCACCTTAGGGCAGAATGAGAAAACTTCAACAAATTTCACTTATTCCTCTAGAAAGAGAAGAATACGGGCACATTGCAATGAGGAAGCCCACGAAGTTTAACCTTAGACTCCAAAGCCGGGCAAGCCCGACAGGGGACCACTGTGGCCATGTTGAGTTGTCGGTTATCGGGCCGGGCCATACAATGAACCGCAAAGGCTTAACCTCTTGCTTACATAATGTTCTGTAGTTTATATCCACTGTGGTCCTCATGAAACTGGCTTGGGATGTGATGATGCCAGTGAATTTTACTATTTTGGGTTTTCAGCAAAGTTTTAAGGCATACAAATCAGGATGGTTGATATTACCACACAGTCAATTGCTTCCTTTATTCAGTGGGATACCTTGATTGAACTATGAACAGGTCTGCATTGTGTTGAATGCAGTATTGTACTTTGAGTAAACATTGCACGAAAAGCATAGCTCAGTATGCAGCACTCTGCTTTATCAATGAGGAAAGGTGACAATGCCAAGCATCTCCAACATGCAGCAGAAAATGGCGATGTTGCTTAGCTTGCAAGGCTCAGCAACAGACTACTGGTAGCAATGACAAGCTGATGCTGGTCGTTGCAGCTTGTTACCACTTACTAGATGGGAACTCCGGGTGAAAACAGTTTAAAAAAAAAACATGCAAAAAAGGGGACTATAATATAATCGCTCTATAGGTTGGCAAGCATGATTAGTGAAAGTAGCCATGAACTGTATTGCCCAGTAGTAATCCTACAGCTCATCAATCAGCCCATCTAGGGAGGTCTTGGCTGCTAAGAATGCTTTAAGGGGGGACGCGGCTTTCAACTTCGGAAAAATGACCAAAACATCGTTTTTTTGAAACCCGCATATTCGGCTTCTATGTTTCCTATTCTATGCGTCTGCAAAGTTTTTACGCTGAAAAGCGTCGCAAAGTGGCATAAAAAAATACTTTTGTCAGGCGCGGTGACAAACTATCAGCGCAAAAGGGCGAAAAAACGGCAATTTTCGGAGCGCTCTATCTCCGCAACGGTGCCACCGGGCGCGGCCATTTTGATATGGTTAGATCGGCCGAGCGATCGTCTTTCCGGTTCCGCTCGTCTCTTTTATCTTCGTTCATTCACAAACGCACAAACGGCAGAAAAGAAACGACGCACAAACGAAGCTAGAAATAGATGCTGAAGCGCTATTGGTCCTCCCAGAACAACGACCCTCCTGATTGGATGTCACGGGCGCAACGCAAGATGGCGGCCGCCTGAGCTGCGTAGCGAGCGGATTGAGTTCATTTTCGCCGCTTCGCTCGGCCGAGTTTCTGTTCAATCTGTGGTATTCAACACGCACGTTATCGCGATGGGAATGCCTGAGATCGCGAGCCAGATTACGGGAAGTTGTGTGGCTCGAAAGGAGGAGGTCATCGAACGCTTCGTGGTGCGCGTGACTCTACCGTCGCCAGACCCCGGAGGGTGACGCGGTGTGCGCGCTTGCGATAGCGGTTCGTGAAGTGAACTTTTAGTCGGGTTTGCGATGTTTACACGCTTAGTTATTGCTGTGTTTTGACTGTGGACTCGCTAGCCTTGAAAAAGAAACGGTCGGCGCGTCAAACGCGCGGCGCGCACGGCATAGCCGACGCGCATTGGAGCAGCACATGACTGGGCAACCGGTTACGATTGAACGCCAGTAGTTGTAATTAATGCCTGCGACGTTAGATTTAATCTTAAAAGCGACCTGACCAGCCATATCAGGTATAATCAAAGCTCGATATGTCGCGGTAAGCGTGCGCTGCGATGCGCGCGAGCCATATCGCCCGTATTGCGCAACGTTTCCCGTGCACTTGTAATTTTCATGCAAACAGGTTTGAGTTAGTAATATAGGAATAAAAATATGTTCTCTGCATTAAAAATGTACGTTACTGTCGCAGCATTTAACGGTGATTTTTTAGGGAAATTATTGATACCATTGCTTAGGGCATACTGGCTTTGCTGCTAGAAATATTGGATGCCTTGAATGTCAAAAGTATTAAAAAAATATGCTCTTGCATTGAAGTTGGGAGTTATGCAGAATACTCTACCAAGCTTCAAAGTAGCTCATTTTCATCCTTGTGGTATGCAAACTTTTGGCAATGAACACCTGCACGTATGAGTACTAAGTTGCTGTGCCAGGCAAGATGATAAAACATAAAAAAAAAAGCCAAAAATGTTCAAATTTAATTTTAAAAAATGCTCAACTTGTTGCCATGGTGACAGCACTGCAAAAGGAGGCTGTTCAGTGCGATACAGCCAACCAGCTAACCTACTTTGCATTGAAAGCCCATTGAAACCCATCTCCCCTTCGTTTGGTCTGCAAAGTGGGGTATGTACTCTTCACGGAGGAGCTGAAAATGATGTTTTCTGGAGAGAAAAAGGCTGTAAAAGGCACTCCAATTTCAAGGCAAGGCATTCCAGAAGCCCCATGTTCAAAAGGACATGAAAGGCTACAACCATGACGACTTTTGATAAGTGAAACCTATGTTGCAACTTCGGAAGCCGTTTTCTCAAAACAGTTTTTTTTGCCACCTCCGTCGCTTGTACCAGGGATTTCTTTGTGACCGCTGGGTCTATTTTGATTTCGTTTCTTGCATTACATTCCTTGATAACAGTTCAGGTCGTGACACTTTTGGTTTTCCAGATTTGTTTTTTGTGATTTTTTTATTCGAATAATCGTTCACAGTCAACATGCCTATTGCACATTAACCCCTAAAGAAATGAAAACCAAAAAACATTGTGTTGTAAAAAAAAAATTCTAAAACTGTCACGACCTCGTCCATTCATTTGGGAATGCAAAGCACTTCGAACAAGTTTTCTATCGTGTTTTATAAGCCGCTCAAGCTCGGTACAAGTGGAACAGAAAGAAAATTTAATACATAAAAAAGTTTTCAAAATATTAGTTTGAAATTTTTATGGTGTTATCACGGAAGCATTTCCAGTTGCTGTGCCAATTTTCATCAAAATCCACAAAGAAATAAAAAAGTTGATTTTGAAAGCCACGTCCCCCCTTAAAGGAACCATGAAGACAGAATACAAGTTTTGTTCTTTTGTTCTTTGGGCCGATAACAATAATGCCAATTTTATCACCGGCCTAAAAAAATAATCTGCATACTAAGGAAAAGCAGGTGACGCAGTGCTGACACCCAAGCCACTTCCCGGAGATGTCGCTGTGATGTCACAGAATCTTGTTTACACACCTCTAACCGAAGCCACCTCCAAAAAAAATGACTGGGCATTTACCGTATGTATTCAATTATAAGGCGAAGGTGCACTTTGGAGGCGTCAAAAAAAGATAATTTCTGCTGATATGAGCGAAGGAAGGAAGACAATTAAATTCCTTACCTTTCAGCAAAGCAGACACCTAGTTTTCATGAATTATCTGCGTACGAAGATATTTATTCAGCGCGAGACGACATGCACACTCAAAAACTGCTGTCCTCAGAAGTGGTATCAGAGTTCTCCAACCTCCGCACTTGAAGAGGGCAGCGTTCTCAGTGCCATCAAGTGCAATAGAAATGGAGCACTTTCGGGAGGATGCTGCAACCATGGCTTCGGGGATTGCTGCCCAAGTGTCCACCACCCACTGGGCAGCGATCCCCAGCATACATGGAGAATCCCACTTTAGAAACACTATGAAAATCTTGCAGGAAGGACTCCAAGCACTCCAACAAAAAATGCAAAATGGCGTCCTGACTTGTTTGCAAGCTTTTTGGCGTTTACTGGCTTGAAGCATGCAGCTAGTGCTGGCTTAGATCGATCACATGGTCGAAGGCATCTCCTGCCATGGCTTCTACTGTATCGCGAGCTATTCAGCACACTTGCAGTTGCCAAAACTCTGTAATTACTGGGGCTCTTCGATTTACAGTCTCAGACTCACTGCGGGCTCCCCGACAAGCAGTCTGGCATTCGATTTTCCCATCTATCCCTATAGCTTCGGGAAATTCTTAAACTACCCGCGGACTATCCGCGGTGAGTCCGAGACTGTTAATCGAAGAGCCCCACTATCTGCAACCTGCGTTTGTGTAAAGTGTTATTTTGAAATCCCTTTGTTCATTTCTAACAGTGTTTTTGAGCTCTTTTGAAAGCTTTGAAATGGTCATAATTTGGAAACCAAAACTTCCACACCAACATCACCATATATACTGAGCTTGGAATATAAGACGGGGTATGACTTTGAGACTACGAAAGTCGGGAAAAACCCTCGCCTTATATTCGAATAAATACAGTAATTCCTTTATCTGTAGTACTACTTCAATGCTAACATGCCGTTAACATACTGATCACTATGTTGATTGTGGCTGCCCATAATACATCACTCCTGCCCACATTACGTCAATGCCGTGCAAAGCTTTTCAATATTTGTTGCATTGTTTTGGTTAAGGAAAAAGTCTTTTTGGGTTGAAATGGAGCTGTGTGAGCTACCAAAGGCTAGTTCTTTCAAGTGAGCAAAGTTGTATTTTGTCTGCATGGCTTGTTCGAATATTACTTGTGCTCCTTATTTTCTGAACAGTCTGGCATTGCTGTGTGGCATGCTGCAGCAGAAGCTGTTGCTGTAACAGCCATCGGTGGTAAAGCTGCCTAAAGAAGGTGAGGCTCCCAAGCCTCACCTTATTAGGCCTTCTCACCTTCTTTCTTTGACGCCGCCCCACTGATCTTGGGAATACCCACCGCAATGGCTCAGTGGCTAAGGTGTAGTGCTGCTGAGCATGAGGACGCGGGTTTGATTCCCGGCCACATCGGCGGCTTTTCCGATGCAAAAAGCAAAAATGCTCATGTGCACGAGATTTCGGCGCACGTTTAAGACCCCCAGGTACTCAAAATTAGTCCAGAGCTCAACACTACGGCGTGCCTCATTGCCTGTGTTGCGTCAGCGTGTTAAAGCCTTCAATCAAATCAATCAATCAATCTGATCTTGAGAATGGATCCCAGCAACTGCTTAAATATCATGAATTTCTGTAGTCATTTTGTTAGACGTTGGCTCAATTTTTTAGGTGGGTATTATTTCCATGGTAGACTCCTACAATTGGGGGGTTCGTCTAGTTTAAATACTTTAGGCTTTGGAAGTATGCAATTTATGGCAACCTAGATGCAGTCATTGTGTGTACAGCGACTGACTTATTTTGCACTGAAAGCTACTGAATACAAAAGAACTTTTTTTAGAGGGGCAATGAAGACAAAATACACGTTTTGTCCAAAAGGGAAACTGGCATCAACAAGTTGGATACCAATTTATTGCAAGCTTCAAGGAAATTGCGACGTTAATGGGAACAGAAGAGCTGGTGGGAACTCCCCAGCCACTCTCCAGCAATTTTGTTGTGACGTCGGGGAATCGTGTTTGTGCAATATGGGCCAGCTCAAGCCAGCACCAAGGCACATTACTGCGCATTGGACTGGGGCGGGTTTGAGCATGTCAATTATATGATAATGGGCAGTTAACACACTGATACGTTCTTGATAGGGAGTTTTAGAATAGGGGACCCCAACGCTCTGGGGCCCCCAAGCGTCTTGGGGCCTCGTACTGCGCATGCGCAGAACCCAAGCCGCCCTTGGGGTTTTGCGTTTGCGTTTAGCGCGCACGCTATGTTGCTGAAATAGCGGGCGCCCCAAAGCTGGCCCCAAGAGGAGCTTGCGTCGCTCTCGCAGGCAGCGAGACTTCGCGTGATCGACAAAAATGGCCGACCCGAGCGAGGTTTACCGTCAAGGATGACATAAATTTATTAAAGGAAATTTGCGCAGAAAATCCATTTAAGGACACACAAGCGTGGCCGGTCATCGCCAAAAACATCGAAGCCGGCGCAAACAGGATTTTCACTGTGCGGGCCATCCGCGATCGTTGCGACCTGCTGCTAGCAGAGTTTGTGCATGAAGATCGCACAAACTTAAAAAAGTAAGTGCTGCTTTCGTTTGCCAATTCAACCACTTGCGTTTGTTGACAGAAAGCGTGGCATTTGCTTCATTGCCTGTCACCTGCCGCCTACAGAAGTTCAGAAGTTCGTGTGCTACAATACAGGTCCGGTACTGAAGAGCAGTACGACGAAAAGCACCACCTGCTGCAAGATACGCTTGATCTGGCAAAGAAGTTCAGCTATCAGATTAAGCGGTCGGCGGTGCGAAAAATAACCGTCGCCCGCTCGCACCAGCGCTCCGACACTGCGGTAGAGCGGACCGTGGCATCTACTGCACGAGACACCACGACAGCCGCAGCTGTGAGCAGGAGCCCCGCTGACAGCCTCACGCCGCCGGAAAATCCCGAGTGTAAGTGACCGCCACGAGCATGTTTCTTTGGTTTTTGAATGCTATTTTTGAAATCAAGAAAACAACCGCGTGCCCATTGATTGAAAGTGTAGGCGCCGACGCCCGTGTCATCACGGGGGCGCTGAGTGAAAAAAATAAGTGATGTCTGGTGCCGAGAAAATTTTGTTCCCGGTACAAATAAGGAAGCATTTGGCAACAAAAAAAAAGTGGTCCGGTTTTTAAGGAAGTTTTATCTTGAGAACTGGCGCTGAAAAGACCGACCAAGAAAAAAAAACACAGGGTATACCCTGTGTTTTTTTTTCTTATAATGCGCTCCTGTTTGTGGTCTGGTCCACAGAAACACAGACGATCAAACCTTTACCCTGTGGTTATTTTGTGTTGGTAAATCTGCCTGTCGTCATCGATTTTTTTTTTTTGGCTCCGTTTTTTGTGAAAAACTTTCGTTTTGTTGCCCTATCATTGGTTCCTACTTGACAACATTCAGCAACCCTGTCAAACAACTACAACATTTCTTACTATGCTATAACATTTTTTTGTAGAAGAACTGCGTTTTTGTCATGAGCGGTAAAATATACACTACGCCCACAAATGACAGTCACCCGCAAACCTCAGATATATATATATATATATATATACAGATGTTTCTTAGTGCAATTGTTGAAGTTACCAGCACCTTCCCCGCCAAACGAGGCTGGCTGGGCTTCATAGTTGGCTTCGATCAGAGAAAATTATGCTTCACATAATAGTTCCTTTCGCACAATATGCACTGCCCAATAGTTTTGTCGTGAATTGGGCTTTTGCAACAGATAACATTTGCTGTGAAATATATTGTCACGGGTGGACAATGCCCCATGGTGCCATGGCCAGGCATCGAAGACGAGGAAAAGGCTGGCAAGCAGCCTGCATCGGCTGTCATGGCTGCTTGTAAATATTGTAAATAGATCATTCATAATCATTCATGGTTCGAGTATTGCCACTGTGTAACAATATTTTCAAATACATTCGAACCTCATTAATTCAAACTCACTTATTTCGAACTTGTGGTTTATTCGAACTGATGCTGCGTCCTAGCAAAGTATGTGTATTTCAATTGCTTTCGTTAAGTCGAACTTGTTTTAATTTGAACAAATTTTTGGGCCCCTTTGAGTTTGAATTAACGAGGTTCGACTCTACTTGCCCAGCTGTAACAGCGTTGCTCGGAGCGGTGTCCCAAAAGTGTGCAGTAACATTTTGCAGAGTTGTTGCTCATCGTACACTGTGGTAAAAAAGTACTCTTAAATTATTACTGGGGCGGCAATGAGTCCAGCAGTTTCTTTTTTCATGTCATGTGGTTGACTGTGCTTTTGTTATTGTTGATAGAACGTACAAGCTGCATTGAAAAACATTTTTGTCGGATGCACGTAAAAAACTGCCGATTTTCTACCATTTTAATCGTTGCTATATTATTTTACTTTGTGTTTAAAATATTTGCAACTTTTTCGCATTACGCGAAATGTTTTCCAGGGCTGCATGCAGGGGTGAGACAGCTGCGCATATTGCGCCTTTTTGATACGATTCAATTTTCCTGCGCCAAGCTGCTCCAGAAGCACGAAAATGGCGAAAATTGCGCCAAACTGCTCCAGAAGAGCCTCAACGGCACGGATTTTGATGCTCATGTCAGTTTTGGCGGGGACGGATGCCTCTCGCATCCCGGTCACCGCTTTTATCGTCTGTCAATCGCCAACATAGAAATGGCACAAATAGAAAGACTGAAACGAAGCAAGCGATAGCTTCTAAAACTCGATTCGCTTTCCGTCTGGGATCGCTGAAACGGCCTTCTGGATTAGGCATCGATGTGGCAACAAACATGGCCGCCGCCTGATATGGCTGCTACCAACGCGCTCAGTGCGCATCGCCGATATTTTCCCTGGTTTATTTTGCGCTATCAGCTGGGTTCCAGTCTATTCATTCTATCTGTTGTGGCTCTGAACAGTGACGTTAACGCGGGGATATGGTTTGGGGTTGGTGCCAGGTTACGGGAAGTTGCGCGGCTCGAAAAAAAAGTTCATTGAAATGTGGGGCCTACGACTTCGGCGTGGTTTGTCCTTGAGTGCGAAACGCGGTGCGCGCGTCTATAATCGGGTTTATGAAGTGAATTTTTTGGCTCGTTGTCGTGTTATAAAATGCTGAGGTGTTCCTGTGCTTCGAAGCGCGATCGCGAGCCTCGGGGATGGAACGGTCGACACGAAAGTTGCGGGCTGTGCTGCGGCGCCGCGACTACACGGTTGCCATAAAACGCGACTATAACACTTGATGTATGCAAAGTGAAATTGAATGCCAAAATCTAGGTGGCTAAACAGTAACGCTACTATAGGGTGAACCTGCGCCCCGGGGACTGAAACGGGTTATGCTGGTTGGGCTATGCGACCGTTAGCTTGAAGTTGCTCAACTGTTGCCGTGACCACAGTCGTTCGTACAACACAGCCTGGGATTACAAAAATAATAATTTTAGCATTAAAACAGCAAAAAAAACTCCACAATTGCGGAGCCCTGAAATTTGATAAGAGTTTTAGCAGTCCGTCTGTTCTGTCGTGTATGTAGTTACCGTGCTGACCGGGACTCGCCTGGGCACTTGGGCATTCGTAGCAGCAGGGGGATTAGTTCCGCGGGCCTGCCTTCACCCTGTCCGTGCCTCCTCGCCCTTCCGCGCGCGCAGGCGCTGACCGGTCCCGGTCAACCCGGTAACAAAATAACCAACAGAACAGACGGACTGCTAAAATTCTCTAATGTTAATGACAGTTTTGTTGTCAGTGTTAAGTGTCGTTAGTACTTTGTGATACTCTTAAAAACTCTTTCAGGTAAGGCTGTTTCAGTGTTCGGTGTATTCAAAACTGATTGAAATGTCCACTTGACCCTGCAAATTGCTGAAATAATGATTTTTTAAGCTCACAAGACGATGTAATAAATGTCCCTAACTGCTCCAAATCAAGATTCTTCTGCTCCAAAATCGAAATTTTGCTGCTCCGGAAACTGCTCCCAAATCTGTTTGGGCTGTCTCATCCCTGTGCATGGTATATCGCCTGGCGTCGCAGACGTACTTCAGTATGTTTACGAAGACAATGCGAGGTACCACGACTACATCCCGGAAGACACGCGGAGCAGTGGTGAGGAGGGCCCCAGTGATGACCTTCAAGGCACCACCATCCGAGGCCCCAGCTCCAGTCATGGCCGAGGTGCCAGTGGCAGCCAAGTGCTAAGTGTCCGGGAACTGTTTAAGCTTCCCCCCCGCAACAAACGAGCCAAAGCACCGGTCGCCCCACCAGTGCCAGCCAAGTCCCAAGTGCGCGGGAAACCTTAAGCTTCCCCCGCGACCGACCAGCCAGAGCACCGATCGCCCCAACAGGGAAGTTCCACAAGGAAGACAGGGCAAGTTGATAATTCTTTTCTGCTTTGGAACACTTGTACGCACTTACTCGTTGAAAACGCAAATTCGGCAGGGCTTGCAGAACAAGCGATTGCATTAAAAATGTAATGCACATTCATTTTGCGGCAGTAACAATGGTTGGGTGAAACAAAGGAAGTTGAAAAAGTACACTTAGACTAAGTACACTGACTACATGCACAGCATTCTGGTGACAGGCTGTCATGCTTTCACAGTTTGCACGTTTATCAGACACTCTCCCTGATATCGCTTGATCACACACTTCTCTGCTGTGGTAGTTACGTCACAATACCTGGAAGCGATTGCAGAGAAGGCCCTTGCAGATCAGGGGCATTTTATCTAGCAATAAGACAGTTATTTTTTAAATCAAGCAACAAAAAAGTTTGTTTCTCATTTTCCAACAGGGTGATAAAAAGGGCTGTATCTTCACGCACTGATATTTCCACGTGCCTTGACAGAACTACCGTAGACAATGGCACGCTCCAGCACTTTTCTTTAGGGAGTGTGTCCACTAAATGTATTTCAGAGTGTGTCAGCCTTTCACCAGCATGCTCTGCAGGCACAGAGCGGCACGATCTCCTGTGTTTATTGTCGTAAAGCTTTCGACTGTACACTAACTAGGCCAGTGCAGTGAAATGAAAAGTCGACTAATAAGGACATATATAAAAAAAAGTCCACGGGGGAGAATGGACAAGGCCCAAAGCCCGCCTCGACATGTAACAAGGACAAGTGCTCACACAGTCAGTTGACAAAACCAAGTGGAAAAGCAAAGGAAACTGTGAAGGGGAACAAAGTTGGTGGCTCCTCACTTTAGTTGTTATGCCACCAACCTGCACAATGCTGTGAGGTATCTGGGATATTAAGCTTAACTGCAAACACGTAATTTTTTTTCCTCCCATCACTATAACCTTAAATGCGGTCCCATTTTACCTTCATTAAAATACAGACACAGCACTTATGAACTCAACTTTAAACCTCAATACGTGCCACTCTGAATTTTAATAAAAGGCTGTTACAAAGAATTGTTTGGAGAACAAGTGTAATGATCTTGTGTTTCTTTTTTTGGTACTTTGTAGGCATTAGCAGGCCCAGAGAACCGGAGAACAATCTCCAATTCTTTCAAAGACGACTTACCCACGAGAATGGATGGCGGGACCAAGAGAACTCAAGGGAGCTTTGGCGCCTGGCCCTAAAAGAAAAGCGCCTGGATTTCGAGTGGGCCTCACTAGAGCAGCGAAAAGCTGAATGGAAGGCTGCATGTGAGGAACGAGAAGAGGAGCGGCGGCTACGGATGGAGGAGGCGGCCGAGCTCCAGAGGGAGAGAAAGCAGGAGCAAGAGGAGAGAGCAGAAGAACGGCGATCATTGCTGGCGCAGCAAGAAGCTCTCCTCCAGCAGCGGGTGGAGGAACACCGCTTGTTTATGGCTCAGCAGGAGGCACTTTTAAATGTCATTCGAGCACTCGCTCGCCATAAAAAAGTAATTGCCTCTGGCTAATCCATTCTTTACCTCTGAATTTTCCAAGTTAGTCCCTCCACCATATTATTGGCCTTCTCCTTCTTCTAGACCCGTCTTTCGTTATCCACTCTGTTACCCTGTTGGTCCACTTATTTCCCCTTCATCTCACTACACAGCCAGCCTCAGTTAATTTCTTTCCTTTTACTTACTTATTTTTTCATGTATGATATCTACTTCTGCTTGTTCCCTGATCCAGGAAGATCGTTTCCTGTCCACAAGTGTTTGCTCCTGTAATTCTTTGCTTCACGGCTCATTGAGCCAACCTTATTTTGCTTTCCTGTTTAGTGAGGTGGTAAGTTTCCTCTCCATATGTCATCACCAGCAGCATGTTTTCATCGTATATTCTTCGTTTAAGTGAAAGAGCTAGGTAGCTGGTTTTATTTGTGAATGAGTGCAGGGTGCACCCCAGCCCCTCTCCCCCTCCTATCAGAAATGATTTGATTTGATTGTAGGGTTTAACGCGCTGACACAATGCAGGCGATGAGGCGCGCCGTAGTGGAGGGCTCCGGATTAATTTTGACCACCTGGGGATCTTTAATGTGCGCCGAAATCTCGTTCACACGACCGTTTTTGCTTTTCGCCTCCATCAGAAAAGCGGCCGCCACGGCCGGGAATCGAACCCGCGACCTCGTGCTCAGCAGCGCAGCGCCTTAGCCACTGAGCCACCGCGGCGGGTTCCTCTCAGAAATGCATGATTATGTCCTCGTCAGGTTCTGCTTTTCCTCTTTGCATGCCCTTGACAGCCTTTTCTACTTGTTTAGTTACTACAGTCGAGCCCGCTTATAACAAACCTGAGCGTCACGCGGCCTCCATTCGTTATGTCCCGAAGTTCGTAGTAAATGGACCCTAGTAAAAAAAAAGTGAAGAAAAAGAAATCAGAAGTCAAAAGAGAATGTATTTTTTTCGCAAAGAAGTCCATGATGGCTGCTTGTTTCTGCAGTGCAGACTTGATGAGGGCGGTCTCCAGTTTATTTAGAGCAACCGCGGGATCTTCGCCGAGGCCCTTCGCGTAAACAAGTTGTTTAAGGTCCTCTATGTAGCCCATTACGAGCGGCGAGGCGCAGGCTCAGAAGTTTCGTCATCATCCACGTCCGATGCCTTCGCATCGCTCTTGCCCCGCCCCGGCTGCACTTTCGAAGTGGTAGTGGGTGGCAGGAAAAGCAGGGTCACTGCCGTCCGGAAAGTTTGCACGTGGAGCGCAGAGCAGTTATCAATTACGAGCAGCACGTGCATGCCTTGCCTCTGCATGTCACGGTCGAACTCGCTCAGCCACTCCGCGAATAAATCGCACGTCATCTACGCCTCAGCATTAGGCCTGTAGTGCACAGGCACATAGCTCCTAAAGCAATGTGGCTCGTTCGATTTTAGGATGATGAAGGGCATGCTCCGGTCACTGCCATCCATGTTAGTGCACAGAAATAGTGGGACGTGCACTTTGCTATGCTTCCTGCCAGTGCATGTGTCGCTTTTCATAGCATGCGTTTTATCGGGAAACATCTGGCAAAATAACACCGTTCAATTTGCGTTATATACGTCACACTTCGCATAGCTTGAAATAACTTCTCCATTTTTTTCAAGCCACGCTGCAACATCTTGGTCACTTGCGGACGCCGCCTCGCCGACAATCGACTTAAAAACAATGCCGTGCCGCACATTGAACCGATGTAGCCACCCATTGCCTGGGCAGAAGTCGGGAAAATCCAACATGAATGCGAAGTCTCTGGCTTTGCGTAGCATATCATTGGGCCACTTAATGGAATGTCGCGAGCCCGTGCGTCGATGAACCACTTCAGTAGCACGTCGCCGACCGAGCTGGGAAGAGGCCGTCGTTTTAACCCACATCGCGGTGCGGTCATTCACTGTAACCAATCGGCAGGGCTCAAAGTCGTTCAATGTACATGGGATTTCATGTCATTGAAATAACGTATATTTTGACCGTCACACGGGTTTTGTTCGTTATGAGAGAAAGTTCGTTTTAAGTGGGGCTGTTATATGCGGGTTCGACTGTAGTTGGACATTACAAGCTAAGCTCATTCCCTCAGTTTCCCCTGGTCTAACGTCGCTGGCATACAGGCTGGTGTTGAAATGTTCGGCTACTTTTATTGCCTTGTCCATGTTGTGCGTAATGTTGCCCTTCTTATCTCTGAGTGCATACATTGTCTTCCTCTTAGCTGTTTTCAAACTTCCTCCTAGTTCCAGTGTTTCCTGGATCACTGCCATGTTGTACGCACGAATGTCATTTGCTGAACTTGTAGTAATCAGCTTTGTCAGCTCTGCTGATTGAAGTTGATTCACCGTACTTGACACCTTTATGATCTTACGTTTCACAAGTAGTTCCTTCGTTTTCCAAGTTAGCTTTTTAGTTTGTTTCCGACATGCTGTTCCCCCACACCTGCTTAATCTGTGATTGTCATTTCTGGGTTGTCGTTTAGCCTATCTTACACTATCCTTGTTGTCCTCTTTGAGAAGTGCAAATTTGTTTGAAAGGTTTCGTGTGTCCTGGCACTGAGTGATTGCATGTTGGGTTTCTTACTTTTCAAGATTTTCCTTCTTTTTGAGATTCACCCTTACCTGCCACTACCAAATGATGAGGGAAATAAATATATGTAAGCTTTATAACCACTTGTGTGTGATGTGTATTTTAAACCGCTTTGCTGGTCATCCACTTTCGCAGAGTGGAATGGTTCCTAATTCTCAAGCTTTAGAAAGCAAACAAGTTTGCGGCCTTTCAAAAAAAAAGGGGGGGGGGGGGGAGAAACAGTTATGCTTAAGACATGAAGGTAGCAAAGCTGTATGCAACTTTCATGACCACAACAATTTAAGTCCACTATCGTAGCCGATTTACTTCTTCGCTGCTGCTGCAACGGTCTTTACTCCATCATCACTATACGCATGAGCTTCCTTCACTTTTTTGGATAGTGATATACTAGGACGTGTGTGCATACACTGTTTTTTTTTTTTCCATCTAGTCTTTGTCAACAATGTCGCATGTTTGGCTTGACAAATGTGTGCCGGGGACGCTGGTTAGTTGCCGCGTGGCACACACACGAGCGCTGGGCATTTTTTTATTCTTTTAACTGTGGATGCGGAAGTCAAACGATTTGGTAAACAGCTTCGCTGTTAAAAAGGGGCCTCACTTTTTGGCATGCAGTGCCGATGCTGCTGTGGGCTCAGAGATGCACGTGCCAATGGGCACATGAGCAAGGGGCGTAATGGGCATGCACGCTTTGAACGTTGAGCCTGCACCGGCTCTTGCAGCACCCTCTAAAAGCCATTTTACAGGCCGCTTGAATAGGTGTTCTTAGTTTACCCTGCAGCGCCAAGGCATTAACCAGGGAAAATTCAAAAGACAGTGCAAACAGCAAAAACGTAAATGTACAGTCAGCTGCTTTGTCACTACTGCAAGCCCAGCAAATGGAAAAAGTTGGGTATAACAGCCAATCCATGGCAATGCCTGTTATGAGAATTGTAGTTGCCTTCAAAACATCTCCAGCCACTGCTCACGTACTAGCCATAATGGTTGCACTCTTCTCAGTTCCGGTTTTACAATTTCCAATTTATAATGGCCAATTGGACCAGCACACCCATACTGTGGCTGTCATTTCTGTATCTTGCAGTCTATGGTTTTTAAGAGGTCAGATTTTAAGTGCTGCTGGCCTTGAGGGGAGGGGGTGGGGACAATCAAAAGCACCAATGGCAATGAAAATGCAATTCATGGTAACAGTTTATTAATTATGAAAACATACAGGTAGCAGCAAACAACAAAAGGAATAGAGAACGTGAAACAAAATGGTTAAAAGTTAATCTGATATCCAAAACGTACCGGTGGCAGTAAACAAACCATGAAAAAAAAAAGAAGAAACAAGAAGAAACAAACAGTTAATTAAATTTAAAGGAAACGGGTTCCCTGACAATAGCATCTGTCAATCCGTTGCACTCTTCAATCAATCAATAAGTTTGTTTGACATACACAAACCAACGCCGCCTGTATTAACATTGCCTGACGCGTCGCGCGCTTTTCAATGGGAAGGGTAGGGACGCTTAGTTCAGGCACTGATCCACTATGTGGCGCGTGCCGGCGGACAATTTGCCTCACGTCACTGCTCGCGAGTTGCGAACGCTGCACCCACTTCTACGACGTGTGTCTGTCAGCTTGCCTGTTAGGCTTCAAGGGCTGTTTCGCTTACATCTTAGCCGCGACGGGGCGCTAGTTCTGTGGCGCACTGGGGATCTCATTCAACGTGCCGCTCGCTTCATACTTGCTGCATTTTTCCAAAGATAAAGACGGAGGCGGACTGAAATAGTGCAAGAACATACTGATTGTCGGGTAGACATATAGCTAACAGAAAAACGATATTTTCGGATGGGGCAGCCATTATTGTACTGATATTTTTCTTTCTGGAGTATTTAGAGAAGAAAGAATTGCGTGCACGGTTTTTATTCAGGCGCTCACTTTCACGATTACTTTCCAATAATATCACGTTCCTGTAAACTTCAGAAAATTATAGGAAACAAAAGGATAAGCAGCTGGGATCCCGCCACGCTGTCCGGGCGCTTCTACAGTATACAGTCCTCAATTTTAGAAGTGCGTACCGATGCGGAGTGCGAACAGCGGAGTCAAAGCAATACCTAAATGCGGAGGGGATAGAGGTGGGATGCCCCACTCAGAAAATTTCAGGGCCTGTGATCCGAGTAGATAAGCGCGCAAAGCCGGCATCAGCCTGCGGCAGCGCAAGGGATTTTGCTTCGTGACAAAGGAAGTTTTATCAGTGACAGACCAAGACAGACAGGCATGGTGAAAAACAAGAAGGCGTAGGAGCGCCGCCTGGGGAACGCTAAACAAACTTTCCACTATTTTGCATAGTTTCCGAGAAGCGGCGCTGGCTGGCGGACACGAAAGCACGCTGGAAGGCTACGGAGCGGGGAAGGGTAGGAAGGAGCAACAGGAGAGTGGCTGTTTGGCCATTTTTCGCTCACGCGTTAGGCACTGTTTATACAGGCGGCGTTGCACAAACATACAGATGTCAAGAGCACAGACAAAAAGCCTTGAATTCCAAAAGTGGGTGCAACCATTTTACTTCGGGGGGGGGTGGACCTTCAAGCACCGTGGAGCGTGCACATCGACCGAAAAGGAGCAGATGTAAACAGCAAACAGACAGAAAGAAGGCGCCTAAATCTGGTTCCCAACTGGTGTCTCAAACCACCTCCTCCTCCTCAAGCTGGGCCCCAGAAGAGTGCCTGCACAAACAACGTCCCACCTGCAACATGACCAATACTTCTGGCATACATTGTGCCCCATTGGTAACACCACCTCTGTGCAACTGGGCTCAGATACAGTTGAACCCCTGTATAAGAGACGTACCGGGGAGCCGTATCTGTCTCTTAGACGAGATGTCTCTTATAAGCAGGGGACCATATTTTTACTTACTAATCAGACCCTAGTTCAATGTGGGCACCGAATGACTAAAATAAGCTCAAAAGAACGCTACAGGATGTTCCAAAGATTTATTCTAATTTGTTTGGCCCCCAGAATTTATGAAAGAGTTCTGATACTTTGTTTGCTTCATGACTGTATTTACAGTTTTTTACAACCGATTCTACAAGCTTTTTTCCTTTCACTGTTTGCGGAAGATGAATCGTAGATGTTGAGTTCACAAGCCTGATGAATAGCCAGAGCACACTGCTTCTTCCGCTGTGTGCTCAGGCTATTCATTACACTTGCAGGACTCAACATCTGCGATGCTTCTTGATTGAGAGCTACGCGAGTGGGAGAGCCCGCATGTGCGGATCCGCTCCATCCAATGGATGGCAGTAAGCTTCAACCACTTCTGTAAGTTGCATTTCCATTGGCAGGGCTTCTCGTCGTCGTTTCATAGCTGACTGAACCACTGCGTGTGTGCTGAAGTTATAATAAATAGTGACTGCAGGTGTCTGTCATCCACCTGTGTTTCCACAATGGAAGCAACTGCAATTTGTGACTGGTGGCACTGCATCTGAAGTTAAAATGCCTGTTACAAGCGAGACTGTTGAAGGATGACTTGTCCCTTATAACCAACTGTCTTCTACATCCGATGTCTGTTATAAAAGAGGTCAATTTAATGGGAAAGATAGGGCAGCCAACCATGTGGGTGCATAGTGTCTCTTATACCCATTTGTCTCTTACATCCATGTTTCTTATAACGAGGTTCAACTGTAGCTGCAAGCCAGGGAGCGTCCACAAATAAGGCATCAACTTGGTCTGCACCCTGTAATTTGAGACAACTCAAAACACTTTCGCCACTTTTGCCTGTTCTTTTGCTCCAAGAAACTGACTGTCTTTCGGTTCACCTCACACACTACAATGTGTATGCGTGTCCAACGATACTTACTTAGAATAGGGAGACGTGGTAAACACAATCACCCAACGCCAGGGGCCAAGCTGTGGTGCTCATGGACAGATGTTTACAGCGACAAAAAGCCAACAAAAGCAACTTGACGGGGTCTGCGCCACTTAATGTACAAGTCACGCAAAATTATAAATACAAATTGTAGTGCAGGCCGCGCATGCATGAATATTGCATTTATACATTAAAAATCATATAGCAATCAGCACCACCACCTTATCTAGGGGCATACAACAACACACATCTGCTCAAGAGTACACATCTACTCACAGCCTGCACGGAAAAAATATACGCAGTGTCTAAAGTGTCATCCAACGGCACTCTAGCTGATCGCTGCAGGCATGGCTAGAGTACCGTTTCATACTACTCTGGATGTCTAAACATGCAGCACGGTAGGTTAGTGCAAATATTCATTCAAATGTTGGTGGCCGCAGGCCGACAAACATGCCTACTTGGCTGCCATAGATACACGTGTGGCAATTTGTGAGAATTGTAGCCACCTTGTACATTTGTGGCACATTTTGTAGCAGAAGTTTTTGATTTTTTTTTAAAGTCAAGGAAGGCAAACAGATTTACTGTCTTCCCAAAACCCCATTCAACTGCCTGGCGCACGGTGCTCATGGTGCTGTTAAAGTTCTGCTGCTGCGGGCTCAGGGTTGAGCCTGCATATGGCCGCATCAGCAGTGGCCGCAACGGGCACGCAGGGTCGCCATAGATTGTGCATGTTGTCCCTTGCACCAGCCGTTGCAGCTTTTCGTACAACATACTTTCCCTCAGCATACCTGCGAAAAATGCAGACCATGAGATAGCGTGTTAGTGCACTCAACTCCCTTCTGGAAACCAACTTTGTTCAGTCGCACAAGCAAGGCTGCTCAGACAACCATGCATGTACAGGATTGCGCAGAAGTCAACGGAGCACGCAAGCGGTGGCCAAACTGCATTGCTGCACCGCGTATGGGTGCCGACGGGAACCAAGGAGCGCCGGTCTAAGAGTGCGTTCACACTGCGCTTGCCGCCCTATCTGATATGTTTAATTACCGCTCTGCTGGCATGCCGTACTGGGCGTAACGGTCTTCCAAAGGCCTCACTGCGCTATAGTGGGGCGCACCTTGCAAACACGGTATTGCTATGCTAAAACTGAAAATTCTGTAATCATACTATTTCCGTAAATGGCCACGCTTCACTGCGGCACATGTGATGCGGGGGAGCCAGCTTACAAAAACCAAGCTTACACCGATTTTTCGTTAGTTGGCTTCACCATTAGGACAGATGCGTTGCTAGAAGGCATTTCTGCAGGGGCAATAAAAGCCTCCCTAAAATATGGATGTCCTAGTACCTTTTTTTTATTTTTATAAGGTTTATCTATTTGTCCATACTGGGAACTGGTTTTTTCCGTGGCAGGAAAACCTGCTCCGGAAGGAGTGCGAGGCGATACCACACCCAACTATAGTAAACTGTAGGTTCTTGACTGAACGATTAATTTAAATTTTCAATACATGAAAATAATTTGCATGTTTTGAAACAAAAATCACACGGAAATGGTTTACTTTAATAATTTACCTGAAAGTAATTTGCATGCTACAGAGCACCTTTCACCCTAGTGGTGTCATGAATTCTGCGGGGAAATGAGGCGTACCTATGAGGCGTACCTCACCGTGCCCTAACTTCCCATTCGGCCTTTACAGCCAGCCACAAATAGTCGGCGGTCGTCGTGGTGAGGTAGAAAATTTATTTAATTTCCCCAAAAATGCTCTCTATGGGGTGCAAGTCGGCCCCATTCAGAGTCGGCAACGGTACAGCCGGACATCGCGCTCTTTCATTAACCGCTAAACAGCTTTGAAAGTGCGGAAGGGGCTTCAATCTTGTTGTGAGATGTAGCACCCCTCTTTGAAGGGCCCATTCAGGGCGTTAGGGATGAGCTCATTCTCGATGACGTGGCAGGATGTGGGTGGGTTGAAAAGGCGTGGAAGCCTAATGAGGGGGCCAAGGCAGTTCCTCGTTACGGTTCCCCACACATTCACAAAACACCGACTGCTGCTGAAAACCTGGGACACATGCTCGATCTAAGAATTGTCGGAGCAGCCGATTTTCATACCTTTTTGTATAGTTTTGATAAAACAGAAATGACAGCCCTTTTCAGTAACCAAACTCCCTCCATGAAAATTTCTGCCGCCGATTTTTCCGCACACCTAAAATGGGGAATCCGAGAAATATTCAGCTTCGCTGTAAAACAGATGAAATCCCATTGCAATTTGGAGGGAAAAAATACTGCCAATGGTCTATGAATTGGATAGTCTAAATTTTGTGAGTGGCAATTTGGTCCTCAATGATGATGATGTTTGGAGTTTAATGGCGCAAGGCCAACTAAGGGCAAAAAGCGCCTAACAATAATTGGGTCCTCAATGCAAATCTATTGGCTGCATGATGAAGCTCCTATTGCATGACCTCGTAAGAGCAGCTACTCGACTGTCGGCTACGCAAGAAGCTAGCATGTTCCAGGGACATGGAACGGCAGTACGCAGTCATTACCACACCCACTCAAAGGGGCAAACATCAAACGGGCCCCCAAGAGGGCAGAGAACACTTGCGCATTGTGTGCTTCCAACTGATTCTGGGAGGAGAAAGGAGCTAAAACAGCACCACTCGTGCATAAAGGAGTTGCACACACCCTCCTCCACATTTGCAGCCAAGGCATGTGAAGCTATCACCCAAAACTGGCTTCAAAATGGTGCACTCAAGTCCCTTTATATTGAAGAATTGGGTCGTAAATCATTTAGAAGACCGCATGCTAAGCCGCTGAAGCACCACCCACACAAGACGATGTCATAGAGATGGGACTCATACAGGCGGCAAAGATTGCGATACGCAAGTAGGTTTTTAACAGCGGAGCGGCTCTACATCTGGGCTTTACGGCAGTCGGGTGTAATATCGCATCACGCTCCTTCTGAGGAAAGTTTTTCTACCCCCCCCCCCCCCACCTCCCCACACATACACACAAAAAAAAAAACATCCCAGTGAGGATAAAACAAAATCATAAAAGTTGTCCAACGGCCTTTATATTTTTCATCAGAAGACGGCTTATGTTTTCCCTAAAGTGAGTCTGCTAACAGTGCATTTGCGCGTAGAGGTGAAGCCGACTTTCAAAAGATCGGTGTAATCTTGTTTTTGTGGGCTGGCTTTCCCACACTGGGTGTTGCGCCGGGAAGCATGGTTACCTATTTGTGAAGGTGAGAGAGAGAAATCCCTTTATTTTACGAGCAAGTTGGCTTAGGAACACGTTGTGGCTGCGGCTAGGGCGGCGGCTCGGTCAACCACAAGTAGCTGCACCCCCGCTTCCGAGTGGCCCGACAAGTCCCACCACTGCTCACTGCTGCAGATGGCTAGGTGGTGGAGGGGGGGGCGGCGGCGTGAGACTTGTGAGGACAGGCCACATGGTGTGAGAGGTGTCAAGGCAGTCACAGAGAGAGTTAGGGGAAGGGAACTGAGAGGAATGGACCTTGTGTGGGAAGGTACGACTGGCGCAGGAATTGGTCTGTGTGGGAAAGTACAACTGGTGCAGGAATTGGTCT
This sequence comes from Haemaphysalis longicornis, assembly GCA_013339765.2. Lineage (NCBI taxonomy): Eukaryota > Metazoa > Arthropoda > Arachnida > Ixodida > Ixodidae > Haemaphysalis > Haemaphysalis longicornis. Next base: position 19,893,316 of record CM023458.1, read on the forward strand.
GGAGGGGTCGCCATAGGCGCTCCTAAGCGTTGGGGAGGGATGTGTGGTCAAGGTGGATAGCGACGGCGGGAGAAACGGTGATGCTGTGTGACTTCTTCACGTGAGAGAAGTCTATTGCGGGCCGACCGAGAACCGTGGTGGGGAGCACGAACCACCCCAGCACGGCTAGTATGTTCTCGTGCTGCTTTGTTGCCCGCCTCAGGTTAGTACGATTACAGAAAACGGCTCCAAATTTGGTGTTATTGAGTCAGTAGTGAAGTTGTAATGCCGTCTGCTGGCAATACATGGCCATCCACGGAGGGAGTTGGGTTACAGGAAATGGCTGCAACTGTTGCTTTACCGGAACTATCGCGAAATAAATTATATGGCAATGAGCCACGAGACGACTAACATTATGCCCCACAGCTCCACTGGCCATCCTTCATATAGTAGAAGGGCATTGAATTTTTTTAACCGTGCGTGTCGAAACATCGGCTAATTAGTATTTTCTTTACCTTGCCATTGACATAACAGCGCCAAAGGCGTCAAATTCAAAGCTGTAGAAGATGCTCGTGAAAAATAGCAACGTAGGGTGCTCTCCCGGCCCCTTGCTTCAGGAAAGCGGTTTGTCCTGCTTTTGGCCGAAAGTATGGACGGCCTGTAACAAGCCATAGGCAGCTGGTTCGCAGTCACTGGCAGCCAGTGTGCCCGCAAGCCGCCACTCGCGTCTTTTTCATTTAAAATAAGAAATTGGGACAAATGAAAGATTTGTCTTTGTAGGGTGCTCTTCGTTACTTTCATCTTGGACAATACGGTCACTTTACACATCTCACCTTCGGGGCGTGCTGTCCTCAACACACTGACGTCGGAGCTTTGCTCGGTTGCTAGCTGTTGTTAAAGGTCTCTGCTTCAGATTACGCAAAGGTGGCTGTGGAATGAGCTGGTCGAAAACATGGCAATGTGTTCATATTTCTTAGTAGCTGAAAATCGCATTAATGTCTACAAAGGTTAAACTTTGCGCTCATGCCCCGATACCACAAGTGCCCTTTGCCAAACACTACAAGTGTCCTTTGCCTCCGCAGCTATTGTGGCCTATACCCGACGACAGTAGCTACACTCACCAGCATCATGCCTGTGCCCTGGGTAAGGCCCATCCAGTTCGCACACTATGCCATTAGCACACATGATGGCCTGGTACTTGACTGCATGGGCCCTCTTGTGCCCCGAGAAGTAGATCCTCTGCTCCACGGGTGGCCGGCAGATGGGCCTTGCAGTGAAGAAAGTCTTAATTAAACACGCAATGCGAGGAAAGCTTGTAACTGTACTAGCACGCACAAAAAGAAAAAAAAATAATGCCAGGTCGGCTGCTTAACACAGGAGGATCTCATAGTAGTTCCTTAGCACTAAAAAGAAGCAATTGCTCTGTTCATACATGTTCCCTATTTGACTTGTCTTAATGTAGTCTTTATTGTTCTGAAATTGAAGAAAGCTTTCAAAAGGTGGACTTCACTGCATCGCTGCTTGCTATGAGCCACCTTTTTGAACTGTCATAGCATAGACTACAATGCAGTGCACTGGAATGTAATTGGCAGGAATGTGATCCTCGGCTCCCTTAATTAAAGAAGTGTCATGCCGGACGGACCCCGGGTTTCTGTATTGGTACTGACTACAGTGACGGGGCCCGTCGCTTTAAAATCTGCACTACAGTGACGGGGCCCTCATCTGTTCATGCACTACACGTGTTTTGCCAGTCAGTCGTTCGCACGAGCTGCCTGGCGCACGCGTTACCTGGCACTTGTTTATGGAAAGGCTGTGTCTAGCGGTCGTTCAGATGGAACGGCAGCTGTCACTAAATTTCCGTCCAGAGGAAACACAACTGGCTTTGAGAGCAGTCTCTCTTGATTTTTACCCAACCGGCCAAACCGCTACCGCTCACTGACTAGCCAGAATCACTCATAATTACAAATCATTATTAATAATTACAGATGGTCGGACTAACTCTAGCTCTATCCGAACGGATCTCCTAGCCGCCACCCGACGCCCGCTTCACAATATTTCAGCGAGAGCAGTCGGTCTTGATCTTTACCTAACCGGCCAGACCGCTTCCGCTCACTGACTAGCCAGAGTCACTGTTAATTATTAATCACTGGTAATAATTACAGGAGATCGGGCTTAACTGGCGATGGCTTTGTCGGCCTTGGCTCCAGTGAGCGGGAGCGGTTCGGCCGCTTGAGTAAAAAACCAAGACCGACTGCTCTCCCATGTGAATTGTTTTGCTGTTACAAAACGCTAACCCACGCGGCCAGACAACACACACACACACACACGCCACACACACACACACACAACACACACACACACACACACACACACACAAAAAAAACCACGGTGCGAGAATCGAACCACGGACTACAACGTCCGTAGTCAGCGGCAGAACCACAACACAAAATCACAGAACGAGAAGCGGCGGCTAATCGGCTGGTTTTGATTTTGTTATATTGAGAGGGCCCCCGTCACTGTAGTGATTCTTTTAAAGTGACGGGGCCCCGTCACTGTAGCGCAGATTTTAAAGTGATGGGCCCCGTCACTGTAGTCAGTACCTTCTGTATTTCATACTTTGTCGAGTGCAATACACCACGCTGAATGGTAACGTAAGCAAGCATGTACTAACCTCGGCCAACTCCGGGAGGTCGTCCACGGTAAGCCACTGATGGGAGTTGAGGTCGCCCAACAGGTGGCCAAACGTGGTCTCGACGTGGAGTTTGTTCACCACACTGGACATGGACGACGAATGACGACCGAACATCGGCTCTTAGTCCCACCACCTGTTGGGGTATGCCAGTCGCCGCAGACCCATCAGGAGTGCCTCCTGGCCCGAAACTTTCACACCTTGGCTGCTTCGGATTACATCCGGCACTCTCAGTTCCCCCCTCGAGCAAGTCGAGGTGCTGCTTCTCGAAGCGGAACATCCTCCCGAACTCCTCTTCATCGAAGCTGTTGACGTCCAGCAGGCCGCCGCTCGATTTGTACTGGCGTGGCTTTGGCTCCTGGTAGCCGAGAAAAAGGTCTTCCAAGTCCGCGCAACTCAAACCTAAATACAAAAGCTGGTCACAAAGGACGCTGGCACGGGTTGGCCTCAACTTGGGCATCGTTCAACCATGAGGAGCACTACAGGAGCACAACACTACAACGATCAGGAACACTACAAACAACACTGAATAAGAAAAAAAGCTAAAACAAACGGTGAAATTATGCGCACCGTTGAAAGTTATGTACAGAGAAAAGAAAAGAAAACAAGAGAAAAGACAACTGTGAGAAGTACACTGTAGCCCAGTCTAAGTAACTAGCCGCAGTACTGATATTGGATTGTATTGACTTCATTATGCTGACGCTCCAATTGTTTGAAAAGAAAAAATTATTTTAACTATACTTGCTGCATTATTAGTTGCATTTAAGGCAAAATATAGTACACCCACTAAAGTATTTGAAAATTTTGTAATTTACGCCTTCCGAAAGCTTTGCTCGTTTACCGCGACAGCGCTGCTAGTGAAACATGCAAAGCGGCCGGGGAAAACGCTATACTAAAACTGGTCGCGCGCAAGCGTGTTGCGTTTCGGTTCCCCTAACTTCTTGGGGGCTCCAAACGCAAGGGCCCCCTATTCTAAAGCTCCCTAATGTATCCCCCGTCTTTTCAATGCTAACGGCGTGTAGCCCCAAATTTAAAAGTTCTTCAATATTTCTTGCATTTTGTCTTTTCAAAAAGGTGCATTGTGGCTAAAATTGAGCTGAATGAGTCACCGGAGACTAGTTATTGTAAATGGAACGAATCTTAGGGTTCATGGCCCTTTTAAAAGTGTGGCTATACTTTGGCCATGTGGTCAATTTGTGGTTTATACAATAATTTGATGACCTTAGAAATTTCCAGGGCGATGTTTCAACTGTAAGTGAAGATTTTGATTTTGCTGTGGCACTAATGAGCACTAATGTATCCTTTTGCACAGCTGCTGTGAAGTCTTCGCATGGTGCAACTGACTAAGAAGTTGAAGCAGCTATACAGGAATGGCTGCGTCATGCTCCTGCCAGGCACAGGCTTGCGTCACAAAAGGTAAGGATTTTAAAGCAAGGCTTTCTAGCTCAACTAGCCAACGGTTCTTTCGCGGCTTGCGGGAAAATAAACTCCCAACGCAGCGGAGGAAAAGGGGGGTGCGGAGGGTTTCACTCACAGAGCACACTGTAGATGGCACGGCGAATTTACCCAGCATTCCCGCGCAGAGGTGACTGGTATGGCTTTATATGACTTTGTCATCTGCTTTAGTGAGAGTTGTTTTTGGCCTGTTTTGGTGCAGCTTTGCGTCCATTGCACACTTCTTTTGCACAGCTTGAATAACTTGTTCGACAGCATCTCCTGGGTAACCTTTACCCGGCTGAATTAAGTGGTTTGTACGGCAAAGATGCATTAAGGATTGGTTTGCAGGGTGAAAAACAAAATGTAGAGAGCCACATACAGACATCTGGCTGCTATAAAACACCACCTTTTGCGCACTGCTTGCCACGAATGGGAGAATAGGACTGCGTTTTTTCTATTGCTGAATACAGTTTGGTTTGTTCTAAGAGGTAGTACGAAGGCAAAAGGAGCAACTGGTTCTGATAAATAGAGGTTATAAAAGTTTCCTCTCAGCCTTCTCGCAATTCTCAAACTACTAAACAAACTATAGTTTACATCGGTATGAATGGGAATCACTAAGCTCAGGTGCCACATTGTTTCCGTGTCTGCGCTTGTTGTGTGCGGTGGTGTAGCCCCTAGCTAGCGCATCAAAATTGCTAGGTTCTGTTGTCTCACCCTTCGAAAGACGCTCCTTTCCGTCTTCTTTCTCCCGACTCACGGCCCGCGCTAAAGCGGCTGCGGACGCCACCACTTTAGCCCGGCCTTGACCGTTTGCTGCTGCTGAGTTCGGGACGCCGCCTTCGAAAATTCCGAGTAATGGCTGGCAGAATCTCTGGTTTCACCTCTTTGTACAGCCACGTGTCTGAATTCAAGTGACGTCAGATGGGCAATTGTTTTGGTTGTCGTTTAAGCTTGGCTTTCCAATCACCTTCGCACGTGGTTGGAGCCATTTTTTCTCCTAGCACAATTTCCACAATCGACCAGATTTAGGGAAAATCCCCAAGGTGGGTAAGTTTCCTGCGAAGGAAAGTTTGGCGTCCACCTCAATGCAGTGTACGGCGACAAGGGAAAGCTATACAGATTCCTCAGAAACTTCACAGTTGAAGAAAAATTCGTCCTGGTCGAAGGATGTGAACTTGGGACTACCGCTTGACCGGAGCAGTTGCTCTACCAACTGAGCTAACCAGGAGGCTAGTTGTTTGCAGCGCGAGAACGAATTGGACCATCACTTCGAGCTGTTGATCAATTCGTTGCATTTATCAATGTTGCATTCATTTTAGAAAGGGGCCATTTATTTTACTTTCACATTTCAGGCACAAGCTTCAGTGTGACGAGACAGCCCAAGACAAGCCAAGACAGCTCAAGCCAAGACAGCCCAAGTCAAGACAGCCCAAGCCAAGACAGCCCAAGACAAGACAGCCCAAGACAAGCCACCATCATATCTGTGTGTACATTTTTTTTTCATGGTGCCCCAAACAATTCACTGGACTGGAACTAGTCACGTAAATTTGTGCTCTTTTTGTAATCACGGTTCACTCATTTATATATATCCACCTTTTTCTACTCTTCCCCATCATTAAACTAGGTGGGATTTTGTATAAATTTGGAGTGTACTCGTAACCACCATCCAATCATTTGTGTTTCTCAGCTTTTTTGTTTTATTGTTCCCCAAATCATTTCTCTATTATTTAAATTCACATTTGAACTGTTCTTGTAACCATTATTCAATCACTCTGTGCCTCCAAGCTTTTTTTGTGTTCTTGTTTTCAAACATTTCACTAGGTGTGAATTTTTAGTCATGTAAATTTCTCTTGTATCTGCCATTCAATCATTTCTCTGTGTGTGCATTTTTTTCTTGCATTGTTTTTGAAGCATTTTACTTTGTGTGAAATATTGAAGCCAACCACCATTCAATCATTTTTGTGTTTCTAAGCTTTTTTTATTGTGTTATTGGTCTCCTACCATTTTACAAGGTGTGAAATATTTAAAGTGTAAATTTCTGCTGTTCTTGTAACGACCATGTAATCATCATTTCTGTGCTTCCAAGCATTTTTATTTTCTTTTATTGTTCCTCAATAATATCATTAGGTGTGAGTTATGTTGTTGTCGTAACTGAGTTTCCACGTTTTATTTTGTTCCCAAGGCATATCGCTTTGTGTAAAGTATTGAAGTAGTGTAACTTTGTGCTGTATTCCTAACCACTACTCAATAATTTATTTGTTTCCAAAGTTTTTTTGTTGTCCTGCCATTTAGTCCTGCATATTTAGTCACGTAAATTTATACTGCTCTTGTAACCACCGTACAATTATTTCTGTATATGCACGTTTTTTCTTGTGTTCATAACCATTTCCCCAAATGTGAGTTTATTTAAAGTCACTTATATTATATGGCACTCACAATTACCACTCAACCACTTTTTTGTTTCCAACCTGCTCTTATTTTATTGTTCCTCATTTTTTTTCACTAGCTGTGAATTATTTAGAGTGACAATAATCTGTCTTGCTCTTGTGACCACGTACCATTCAATCATTTCTGTGGTTCCACACTTTTTTTGCGTTGTTTCTAACCATTTCACTTAGTGGGAGATATTTCAAGTCGCATAACTGTCATGTTTTTGTAACCTGGGTTGACATGTTTGCTTTCTTTCCTATTTTTTGGCAATCTTTCTGCTGTCTGTGAATTATTTAATGTCACGCAAATTTGTGCTTTTCTTGTTATTATAAAATCTGTACCCTTTAAGCCAAGGCAGATAGGCATCAAAACTAAAGTGTTGTGTTGCAAAAGCATATTGCATACTTTTGGAGTCAATATAAACTGTTTTACCTGAATTCTTTTGTGTTTAATGTGTACTTTGAAAGCTTTCTTTCGGCCCAGCTGTACTTATTTACAGTTGCTTGGCAAGACCATCATTTTAATTAGTTTTTAATTGTTTCTCTGATAGTTTATTTACAGAAGGCCAGTGCACCCGTGCTGTGTGGTCCGAACCTGGAATGCGATGACACTGGTGAGGTTGCCTTAGTGTCAAGGGCACTTGTGCTGATCAGGGCTGGTTTGCTGTTACTTAGTGCCACTTGTTTTCGATGCAAAATTTCTTGTTTGGAGCTGTGATTTGTGTGCTTCTGCAAGGAGTTTGTGGTCAGCTTGGCTCTTCACGAGACTTCATGCAGTATGCAGCACTGAAAAACTGGAATCGCATTACTCTAGCAACCAGGCACCAAGTAACAATAAACAGTGCTGAATGAAGACATGTATTTGAAGTACAAGTGCCCACGACACGTAGGCAACCTCACAAAGAGGGCTGGCCAAGCTCCTAAATAATGTATAAAGAATGTAAATTTAATGCATACAGGTTCATCTCAACAATGTCAGACTAACATAGACTAGATGGGGATTTAACAAAGTAATGTCTGTGCCAAGGACAACAAAACAATGTAGAGTAGACATACCAATACGTCTTGCATGCATACCACTACAATATCCATAAGCTGTACCACTACGGTAACATCCCGTAAACAGCGTATAAAAGTACCATGAGAGGTCTATAAACGTCATCCTTCGTGTGATTTAGACGGGTTTTTTGCAGTTGTAGGAACGTTGAGCATATGTAAGTTCGACCCCAACGGGACGTCTCCTGGACATCTGCAACATCGATTGCTGACATCTCCAGGGTATCTACAGCACGTAACGTGGTTTGCTCGCATGGAAAAACAACTAACGAAGTAGTTCAGGGAGATATGGGCTAGGCGTCGTTTGAAGTTAGAGAAGCTCAGAGTAAAATATGCTTTGAGATGAGGTTGAGGACAATGGATCAACGAAGGTGGGCAGCTAAGGTTTTTAGGTGCCTATACTTGAAAAGTGTGGACACGCAGTGCCTATAAAGACTAGAAGGCTAACGATGAAATACGGAAAGAACAATGGAGAATCCAAAACAGCCAAGGTAACCAAAAAAGAGGCAAGGCAGATTGAAACGAATAAATGGAGGGAAAAAATGGAAGCTAAAACGTCAGAGATGTACAGGGCTGAGAAAATGAACATCAGAAAGGAAAATTTCTACGATAATTCCCAGGGCAGTGCTTTTCTTTTTGAGGCTAGAGCAGGTTGCCTGCGAACTAAGAGTTTTGTGGGGAAGTATTCACAAAATGATGGGGTATGTGTGGTCTGCGGAAAAGAAACAAACTATGCGGCACATAGTGTTAGAATGTGAGGGTGTCCATCCAAATCTACATGAAGGGAATATTGGGCTTCCAGAAGCCCTAGGATTTAAAGGAGCCATGAAGAGAAAATACAACTTCATTTAATTTGAAAGAACTAGGATTCAGTATCTCGCTCAGCTCCATTTGAGCCACAAAAGATGTTTTTTAACGGAAAAAAAGCAAGAAGTATTTAAAAACTTTCAAATTTTGCGCCACAGTGACGTGTTATGAGCAAGAATGACGTCATATGGACCAACAATAAAACACAATTTTCAGTGCGTTAACTGCACGTTAGCATTCAAGTGATGCGGTCAAATGGAACTAGAGGCCCCATTACAGACGTCCAGTCATGTCTCGTCGCGACAGGTCAGTTAGGCGGCCGCCAATCGCACAAACAAGGTTCCGTGACGTCATAGAAAAGTTGCGGGAAATTGGCTAGGGGGTCGCCTTGGCTTCACACGTTTTCTTTAATATCTCCGTTATTTGTTCAAAGATTGCGATGATATTGGCATCATTGTTATCGAGCCTAAGCAGTCTTTCTAATAAACCCAACTTGTATTTTGTCTTCATGGCTCCTTTAAGGGTATCAGAGAGGAAGTTAACTTCAAGGCTGTCGAGGGGACGAAGAGAAGATTAGAATGCTGGTGGACGAAAAGCAGAGAGGGGAATATTGCCTAGGACAGCTACCACCTGTAACAGGGAAAAGAAAGTATTTCGGGCCTAATAAACTTTAGTGCCTGCCCTAAGCAGCGCTAGTAATAAACACAGAGTGTAAAACATGGTTACATTAGTCCTTTTTGGTAAGATGGCATGTCATCACCCCGCTTCAAAGGGGAAACCAATAGCAGTCATCAATCATCATCATCATCATCGGTGCCGGTCTAAGTTGTCACCGAGTATAGCCGCTATCAGAGCCTTCTGGCCGCTATTGCACAGCTGCGCCTCTGGCGGTCGCCTCTAGAACTAGTGGACATGGCGCGTGGCCTCCGCGATCGGCTACCGGTGGCGCGCTGTTGCTCCGGCCGTTCCAATCGCCCGGAGAGAGCGTAATTCCGAAGAGGCTGTTTCGCCGTTTTCCGCCGCACCGCGGCGCGCATAGCCTAAGGTCGTTTTCCCTGGCGCGGGCGGGTGCAGAGGACAAAAACTCGCCCTTCGCAGCCTGTGTGTGACGTTCAATAAAAATGTTACCGCACACCAATGCAGGTGAAAGGTAGAAGTAGTATGGTGCCATTAGGGTAGTTACTGGTGCTTTGAATTTTTGACGTAGACTATGCCCGGGGTGATGCATAAGTGAATTCATTGCACAGCAGTATTCTTTTTTGTAGTCATGCATGGTTCCAAAACACCACACGTTTTCCTGTTTTGTTTCTAAAAATCTCGTACATGTTGTTTGGAACGCACGGAACGCATACTCCGTGCGTTCCAAGCAAGAACCAAATTATGAGAATTCCACCGACCGAAATCGAACCATTAGTAAACACGAAAATACCCACTATGTCGTTTCCCTTTTTCTCCTTTAAACGTGCGGTCTTTGACAGATAAAGTAGATGACATGGCAACACTACTTGAAACGTTTGGTTATGGTCCCTAGAAATTGTGCTAGTCTGCCGTCCGCGCGCTTTCTCTATGGGAAGGCGTTTCCGCGCCGCTGATGCACGCACAGCGCTGCGCAGAGGGCGCTGCGAGCAATCGGAGCGCCCGAGCGGCCGGAGCGAGAGCGGCCGGCCGGCCTGTGCCGCGCGCTACTGCCGCGGAGCGCGAGCGCGCACCGGGGTTTATCGGCCACTTAGAGCGGTGAAATCGAATGGTACGAGGTACATCAGCTCACAATTAAAAGGTACGATAGTACTATAAGACCTTTTAGTTTCACGCCCCGAGTTTTTCGCGAATTGGAGCCTCTTTGCGGCCGCTGAATTTCGCGAGTGAGACCGAAGGATGAAACCGCAGCAACCAGCGTAGCCGTTTCACTACCACCGCTTGAACCATTATTAAAGTGAAGCTTTCTATGTCTCACTGATGGCCTATATCGCCTAGAAAAAGCACTGCAGGAAAGCCAACTGTCTCTGAAGACGGTGATGTTTGTGAGTAAAGTGAGAGAAAAAAAAAAAAAAAACGCTTCCCATGGTCAGAATCGAAGCTGCAGCTCCATCGCGTTTTGAAGCCGACGTCTATCTCAATGCGCATTTCCAACATGGTCAAAGCAGTTTGGATTTGGAGAGGAGTGCAGTCAGAAAAATTATCACCCCACTCCGCAACGATGGTTGAACACGAAGCTTTCTTCGCGTGAAATCAAAGGGCAAAGGTTCGATGTCCAATCCGGCATGATCATAAGTCCAAAATGCGTGCGAGTCAAAGTGAAAGCTCAATGAGTCAAATTCAAAACTCAGACGACAAGGATCGCTCACAAGAAAGCTTCGCGTTCAACCATCAATGTTCAGACAGTGAGATCCCGTTCAAAAAGAGCTCCCTGCGGCACCAGAAGCTGCGTTTGTTCCACTTCGAAACTACCGGGTCGTTCCCGAACGTCATTGACGGTGACAAGCACGCAGACGGCTGGTAGGCTGACAAAAGAAAAGCGAAAGCTTGAGTAAAATGTTGTGCCAGCAAAAACTTGTTCCTATATACTTTGGGCAAAGTGCGGGGGGTGGGGGGATAAAGTAAGGTATATATGGTCATGACAGTATAAATAAACCTCAATATTTTTACTCCTTGGTTTCAAACAGCCGCGATTATAATGATTGGCCATAACACAAATATTCTCCCGTTTTGCTTTCCCCGCGTGCGTCTCGCAATTCCCTCCGAGTGTGTGGGTGACCAAAAAGAACCTGTGCAATGAGGAATGCAAGCGAAGTTACTGATTTGCAGCCGGGTGTTATTAAAAATCAGTTTCACGTACCCAATGCTGGCGAATGTTTCAAATCGTGGTATTCACGAAAATTACAGGCACGCAAAAGAGGTTTGATAGTACCCAAATTTTTGAAAATTTCGAGGTAAGCGGAGTGTTGGGTTAAGCGAAATGCGAAAAATGTATGGCCAGATCACTGGAATAAGAGCTAGTGCTGGTAACAAACGCTCCAATGCACAGGGACGCTTCCGGAATACAGGCAAAATAATTTGCAGAAAAAAAACAATTTTTTAGGTATTGCGGAAAAAGAACTGCGTGATGCACGCCTGTTTCGCCTTCGCATCTGGTCCCAAAAAAGTGTTTTCGAGCTTCTCAATGCCGCATCAACTGTTGGTCGCCAACGCTATATTCTATCTTGCTGTGAAGCAGGCAAAGCTAATGTTTTTCTTGTTCCTGCCGTTTTTGGCACTTCTTGAGACCCGTCGTCGTCCACATGATCAGAAGCGTCTTCCCCAGCTATATCAACAATGTAGGCGTCGGACAGCACTCCGCTAACGGGACATCGGCCGCGCACAGTGCGTACCCCGCAAAATTTGCCGTTCGCGACGGTGTTCGGCGGTAATGGGAGCTAAGCTTTAACCGAGAGCTTATCAGCTGCCTGCAGCGGATGTTGCATTGCGTCCTCTTTGTGAACATTTCGAGATATCCGTGATCCCCGTATAGACGTTTCGAGACAAAGGGTGGAAAATGTCGCCTATGGCAGGTATATGCACGGCAAAAAAAGGTTTCGAGTTAACCGATATTTCGAGATATCCGAGTTCGAGTTATGGAGAAATCACTGTATCTGATGACTGAAGGTGATAAAACTTCGTATGCATGTGCACACGTCTTGTTTTTTTATTCGGCATTTACATTTAACAGATTCCCAGTTGACTGGACGTAACTGAGGGGGCCGCGAAGACGTGCGCTTAAAGGAGTACTGACACGAAATTTCAAAGCTGAGATAACTATGTAAAACGCTTCCTTTTTATCAGGAGATATCTCCCAGCAAGTTTCAACAGCAACCGTTCAGCGGAACATATTTAAAATTCATTTTATTCTTCGCCCGCACGAGAAAGCCCAGAGCGGGCCGACGTGACATCATCTGCTACTTGCCCCAAACTGCCGACGTCGAGGCTCCCGTGACGAAGCCGACGCGCTGGCTGTGGTTGGCGCGCGCCGCTCGGGCGCGTGTACACGTCATGGTTTTGGGACTGACGTCATGCTGCCCGGGCCTGTGGGGACGGCGAAGAACTCGGCCGGTCTGGGCGCGCGCGTGCGCTCGCTCGCTCGCGCTTCCAGAGAGGCAGCGATACGGCAAGAATGGTGACGCCATGTGATACATCCTGTCATGGCGGCCGCTCGGCGTTTTTTTTCTTTTTGTCGAAACCGAAACTGGCACGAATAAACGACGCCGTAAATGAATGTTTACGCTGCGCTGGACCGTCTAATCTGTCATTCTATGATTAGTGGACTGGTAGGCACGCATAGCAGCGAAAAAAAACGTAACATGAAAATTTCGTGTCAGTACTCCTTTAAGGGCCTCCAGATCAACGATGCGAAAGGTCAGAAGGCACCGGTTCGAGCTGCTTTATTTACATACACGTACAGGGGACAACATCTTGGGAAACTTGCAAAGAAAGACGGTTCCAAAGAGCCATACAAAAAAGCGGAGCGCCGACACCACACACACACATTTTCAGGCGCTGACTAATCCATCAGTTAACAACGGCGGGGATATTCACAAAGAACGGTTAACTGTTTGCTTGGTAATGTAGCTGAAGTCCCGCATGATGTTTCGATGCTGGAAAACGATGCCGTGCCGGCAGTGTTCCCGAAGCCCCCGAGTATGTGTCGAAATCGAAATAGCGTAGCGACACGATTCCGCGGTTTTTAGAAAACTCGATCCTTCATAATACGCGAAAACGTACTCCTGTCACTTCACGCTTCGGTTAAAACTCTTCGTACTGGTAAGAGCCAACTTATTTGGCTAATCTGGTTTGTCGACAGAAACGGATAGGGTTCGAAAAGGGGCAGTTAAAATGGGCTGAACCCGCCCAGAAATAGGGCAGAAATACGAAGGCAGCAGCGGCACGGCAGAGCGCCGTCCGCCGTTACCCATCGCGCCGGCCGGCCACCGCAACGTTTATAGAACCAAGGTCAGTTTTAAAACTCTCCGCCTCCGCCATACCAGCAATACGGCGCCCGAGCGACCCACAGCGCCAGGTGGCGTCGCCGTCGCAACCGGCTCCCTTCAGCCGCTGGGGAAGCACGAGCGAAAGCAGCGCGGGCCGCATCTGTACTGCCGTTGCGAGCGTTATCGCGAAATATGCCGATCACCGTGTTTACAACCTTTTATTTATGCTTGTAAGTGGTAAGTCTAGCCACATGTCACCGGAGCTACGGCGCTCAATCGGCGACAACCATTGCGCAGTAGCCGCTTGCATTTCAAAGGCCGCGCGGCTTTGTGGCTGCACTTCCGCGTTCGTTTAGAGCATCGTCTGCCATTTCACATTACATAATTTACGTTTCTTGTTGAGGCGGCTGACCCTCTAGGCAGGAAATGTGGCTGGTGCGTTATGCAGAGACATTAGTGAAGGCTGGCAAACATTGTCATTATTTCGTTAAAAAAGCTTTATCGGTTGAATAAAAGAACCAAAAAGTGGATATTTTTTTTTTAGTTTCAAGGTAACGAGATATTTTCACGGGATATCCCTCTTGGCGAAAAGAATAGGCTGTCAAGTATCAGCTTCGCGTGGTGATGGGGCCGATAAGAGAATCAAGACGAAGACGACGATCGCAGTGCGCCCGAAACAAACCGTATCTCTGTGTCTCCGCTGCAGTGCCTAGTAGCTCTTTAAATAGTGCAAATACCGCTATTATAATCTCCTCTACTTCGTGTCATTCCTTCGTGCCGGTTAATGAGATTATAGTAACTGTATTTACGCTATTGACAGAGCTTCTAGGCACTGCAGCGGAGACAGCAGCTGACCGAAATAGTTACTTCTTCCCCGATTGAAACACTTTTAAACGAAAAGAAGCTATCCCTCTATTTTCTGAACAACAACAACAACAAAACAACAACATAACTTCTATTGTAATCTCTGCCAACATTCTTTCGCCGGCTCGCCAATGGAAAACGAACTCCTTCCATGTCTCTGAACGAAGGTTTACTGCTCGCTGCCAGCACGTCTAAATTTGCAGCACTTTCTTCGGCTCCACCGTTACCGCTTGTTTTGGCTTTCTGTGCAGACGAGGTCTGTGCAACAATCTGCATGTTTCGGCGTGGAAATTTCTTTCTATTTGCCGGTGGTTTGGATAGGTAAAGGTAAGGAAGCAGGTTTGGAAATATTTTCGGGACGGCTCCTACGACGAGGCTCCACTTTCCTCACTCAGTTTCTACTTTTTCACTGTTAATGAAGTGGGTGTAGCTCTTTGCTATGTCCTCAGGGTAAAACTTCACGCCACACGCGCGATTTGGCTGAGAGTGAGAGGTTTCGGTCGAGACACGCATTGGCACGGTACCATATATCTACACGAAGGCCGAAGTAACTTGAAGTGCGAGAAAAGCGCCTTGCCTTTGAGTTTGGTTTCCCCTGTAACCACCCGTGCAACCGGGCGCCGGCATAGTGCTCGCCTAACCATCTACAACTGGAGTGCGCACGCGCACGCAAGCACGCACGCGCGCAGACGCTAGCCGCACAACGGCAGGTGTATCCCTCAGAACGTGCTGACCTCAGCCACCCGGTGCGGCCTGACCCGCACCTTTCTCGCAGGTCGAATTAATAAAGGTCATTTCTCTCTCTCTCTCCGCGCGGGAGCCGGGTGCGACTGCAGCGCCATCAATGCGGCATGGTGCGGCGGCGCCGGGAAACACTTCGAAGTTTTACAACTGACCTTGGTTCTATAAACGTTGGGCCACCGCGCTCCGATTGACTGCAGCGCCGCCGCTGCATGCATCACGGAGGAGCCCCCTTCGCGGCCGGCGGTCGGCAGACTAGCACATATTTCTAGGGACCATAGTTTGGTGTAACTTTTACCGCGGTACTATTAACAGAGACGTCGTATACTCCAGCATCTGAAGTGTATACTGTCCAAATGGCTATCGGTATTTCTTCCGCAATAGGCAGGGTAAACGTGCTGGTGCCGTTTATTGGCATGCATGCTTGCATATACAAACGTACAGAGAGAGACTTCCAGTCTGCCATAAATTGACGTGGTCTAAGTAATGTAATAACAATCTTTACCCGAGTTACGATTGGTATGGTTTTCCACTTGATGTGTTTATTCACTAATATCCCGAACAACTTACTTACAGCCGATGTTGTGCATACAGATATTACTGATCATCTGAACTGCTCACCGAAAAAAATAATGCCCTTAATATGTCATGACAACAAATTAGCAAATATAGAAATTCAGAAACAGTCTTTCGAAAAAATACATATGTAGGGTCGATATCGATATGAAAGGCATCGCGGAATATCATGACTTTTTCACTCACGGCAAATAATTTGGTAGCGTGATTGCAGTAGGTACTTGAAACCCCTAAGCATATTAAATAAAATGCAAAAATATGATTGATTCGTACCCGTGGAAGCCTAACAGTTATTTGACTATCGTAGTCGCCTGCCTATAAACAATACATGAGAGCTTATCGGTATATATTACGCTCTTTTCGCGCACGCGCACACACACACACACACGCACACACACACAACGGATGCCCAGAGCGTTCGAAACAACTTAAAAGGCAGAAAAAGCATATTGTCGCGCAGCAGTATCGCGCGAAAATGATGTAACAGCGAAAAAAGAATTCAGCACGCTGGCATTCACTCTGCCCGAGATGACAGAACCCTTCTCGGCATTTGCCTTTCAAGCAAACGACCACTAAAGCTGCGTGCAAAGGCAATCGTGGGTGTTAATCAACGTACAGTGGGGTCCACTGTTAAAGGGAAACGGCGAGCGCGTGGCCACTGCGCTCCGCGAAGCGCCGGCGCCGAGAAGTGGCGAGAATCGGAGACAGCCGGCACATGCGCACTGAGCACGAGGCGGGAGAAGCGCTCTGTCGTCTGCTACGGTGCTCTGCTGCGCCGCTCAGCTTGCAACAGCTGAGGGATTCCGCACTCGGAAGGATGTGAGCGGCCGGGCGAAGCACCGTAGCAGACGACAGAACGCCCCACCCTCCTCGTGCAGTCAATGCGCATGTGCCGGCTGTCTCCGAATCTCGCCACTTCTCGGCGCCGGCGCTTCGCGGAGCTCAGTGGCCACGCGCTCGCCGTTTCCCTTTAACAGTGGACCCCACTGTACGTTAAACAACTTTGTACTTTTAGGATCGAGTCAAAATACATAGACCATATATTTAAGTTTTTTATCCCGAAGACGCGACAACGAAGGCTGATTTACAACTCATTGCGCAGGCAGCGTCGGCCAGACGAGCCTCGCTTCAACCTTAGGCTAACGGCGCGCCGCCGGCAGCAAATCGCGGAGGCCACGCATGGCGACGGCGCTACGTGGGACCGCCGCTTTGACCTTGAGCGGCGGCGCGCCGCTATTAGGGTGCCTGGATGTTCCTCCTCGCCCGCCCCTCCGTGAAGGGTGGAGACATTCTTTGCAGGGTCCCTCGCCGCCTCGACCGGTTTTCGGAGCCGCCGACCGCCATGACGAACCCCGCTACTGCGGCGGAACCGCACGTGCTGTAACTGTCTGGCCGCGATTAGAGGCTCAAAATGCCTGGTTGCTGCGTGCCTCTGTGCACAAACCACTGCAGGAATGGTTGGCGAATGTTTCTGTGGTGGTATCTTGTGCAATATTTTTAATTGATCAAGTGAAGGTGCTGAACCAGACACGTACTTTTGGGATTTCATTGCATCATTTTGAGTATTATAACGAGATGTGGCTGTGTGTAGCAAACTGGGAGACTTTCTGTTGTAATCAGTTCCCCTTGAATTATATTTCATGACTTCTCGCTTTGTTTGGTTGTGTTTGTTTGTTTTAACTTTTTACCAAATGATCCCGAATCCTTTTACTTTTAATTATGAATCGATTTTTCTTTTTTCTGATAGTTTTCTTGCAAGTTCCCAGGTCCACTAGAGCTGTGCACGGGCCCGGCCCGGCCCGAAAGCCCGAGCTCGGCCCGACCCGCGGGCCGGGCTCGGGCCGGGTAGCATGCAATATTTCGGGCCCGGGCCGGACTCGGGCTTGAACCAAAAATTTTGTCGCGCCGGGCCGGTCCGATCCGGCCCGGGCAGTTCCTGAGGCACGGCTATCCTGTGCAGCAAATTCTAAATTGTTGGCAAGAGAAAGTTTTTTGATATTTCCGGTAAAGTAAAAACAAAAAAAAAGGAAGTGCTGATTCACTACCGCGCCGTTAAAAGATATGATAAAAAAAACGATTGCACTTAGAAAGCCTTCACATCAATAAAAGAAACGTCTGGGTCTTACCAGCTTAGTTCCTGCTGCTGAGCACGAGGTCGCGGGTTCCATTCCCGGCCGCGGCGGCCGCTTTTCTGATGGAAGCGAAAAACAGAAACGCCCGTGTGTGCGAGATTTCGGCGCGCGTTAGATCCCCAGGTGGTCAAAATTAATCCGGAGCCCTCCACTACGGCGCACCTCATCGCCTGCGTTGCGTCGGCGCGTTAAACCCTACAATCAATCAAACCATCAGATTAGTGGGAGAGAGCGGGCCAGGAAACGAGGACACTCCAGCCACTGACTACAACCGTCACATGATTGTATTTGCTCTCCTTTTCAAACTAAAACAAACCCTTTTCAAACCAAAACAAACAGAACAAACGTGGCCTGGATTTTGCAGTGTGTGCAGAGTTTGAAGAACCAATTTTCTAAGCAGAGCCCATAATTATTTCGCGCAAGAATTTCTTTAGAGCCATGACTAAAGGCAAGAAAGAACTGAAGCGCAGATAAAATCATGCTGCCAACGTAACTAGAGGGAAAGACAAAAATTTCAGCAAGGAATGGAAGAACGCAAGGTGCAATATCTGTTGAAGAATTACAATAATAAAAAAAATCACCTTACTCGGAACCATTTAAGGTATCCTCGGGTGTGCCTTGATTTCGAAGGCTGGCAAATGAAGTTACACGGCTACCGAAAAAAAAAGCTTCTAAGTGAGGATAATTGTACAAAGTTCGGTCCAAGTTTAAAGGAAATTTAAATCTTAGACAGTCGTATTCGCTTTGTGCTTACGCTTTTTAGGTTAACAACAAACATCTTCAAGTTCATGTTAATATCCTGTCGGACTAGGGATCATATTTAACAACACTCTGGCGGGCTCGGGCCGGGCTCGCGCTCAGATTTTAAATATTCGTCGGGCTCAGGCCGGGCTCAATTTTTATGAATTTCTCGGGCCCGGGCCGGGCCCGGGCCGTGTCTCTATCGGGGCGCGTCGGGCCGGGCCTAGAAATTTCGGCCTGTTCACAGCTCTAAGGTCCACCGCCTCACCCAAAATTAACATCTGCATGCTGCGCCACTATTTCCTGTACCTATTAAATGGCTTCGCCGATTAGGCATTTTTCTTCAGTTACAAAGCGCTATACATTTGGGGCTTCTTGGCAGATTTTTTCTTTATGTGTTAACTGCGGTGCTTTAGATAAGCCTCTGCTATTTCGTTCATTCACTTTTAGCTTTTGTTTTCCCCTTGGAGAAACAACTACTACTACAACAACCGAGTGCCCTCGCTTCGCCATTTGCGCATTATCTTGTATATACAAGGTATGCTTTTTGCGGCTATGATTTTCGGCAAAGAAGGCTCATGATTAATATCAGTTAACTGCGAAATCAGACAGACTTAGTAGAAGAACAGGGCAATTCATGTAACATATACCTCTCCCGCGAAGTCTTTTCACAATACATTGCCGGTCGAACGCACTATTATAAGACGCAACTTTTTCGCAGATGAGATTTAACACCAAAACTAACGATCAAGAAGCGAGCCTCAGTGATGCATTATTATGCGTGTTACATTTAAAAGTGTGGAGACATTGCGCTGACTTAAGTTTACAAAACAAAAAAAGTAGGAGACGCACGTATAGGCGGTAGGCGCGGATGCGCCGTGTTTCTTCCGCTATTTCATCTTGTCGACTTAGCTAGCGCAGTGTTTTCACTGTTAAGACGTACAAACAAGCCCACAAATAAGTTCTCCTTCCCTCTGGAAGCGGTTTGTGGCCACGGAATGCGTGTGCATATAAGAATCCGATAGGACATCCCCGTGCTTGCAGCGCGCTGCCCCAGAGGCGGGATTCAACATGGCGGCTTCCGTAGCAGACGACGCAGTTGTCCCCACCCGTCACGGAGGGGCGGCGAGGAGGAACATCCAGGCACCCTAGCCGCTATTAGGGAGCCTACATAAGCCGCGCCTTCGTCGTTTAGGGTGGTGCCACTCTTTGACACAGCTCGTGCGGTTCTATAAACGTTGGCTCGTGCCGCCTCCCGCCGTCGGGCAGCGTTGCCAGCACACGTTGCCATAGCAACGGGGCCGATACGGCGCCATGTTGGGTCCCAGTCGGCTCACTGCCGCCGTGTGCGTAAGGCTGCGTCTTTGCCGCCCGTGACTCGCGGTGACTTTTGTTGACCACGGGAAGCTTTTCGTAACCATGCCAGCTCGGTGAACGTGTGGGGAGTTGTGTGAGCACCAAAAATGCCCGGCTGTTGCGTTCCGCAATGTACGAATCATTGCAGAAAAGGCACACGGATGTTCCGCTTCCCGGCCAGCCCGAACCGAAGAAAGCGCTGGCTTGTACAAGTGAAAAGGGACCGCTGGGAGCCCACTGCTGCTTCTCGTGTTTGCGCTGTGAGTATTGCACCTCGCTTCATGTTTTTCGCACGCGTACTTGCAGCTATATTCTATTATGTAAGTGCTATGCACCTGCAACGCTTTCACCGAGCGCCGTCGTGTCCTCAACGTCGCCGCAGCGCCGTTGCGCGCCGGTAGCGGAGGCCATGGCTGTTTTGATGGCTTCCAGCGACGGCTGCGC
Source organism: Haemaphysalis longicornis (assembly GCA_013339765.2). NCBI lineage: Eukaryota > Metazoa > Arthropoda > Arachnida > Ixodida > Ixodidae > Haemaphysalis > Haemaphysalis longicornis. The sequence continues at coordinate 19,913,528 of CM023458.1, forward strand.
GTAGCCGAGCGGCAATTTAGCGTGCGAATGCAGCGTGTGCGCAAGTGGATGCTTTGCGTGGTTCGATTATGCCGGATTATGCATGCATGAAACGTGAATGTTCAAAACTAAGCCTGGTTATAAAACATCCTCGGAATCGGAAGGCCCGGACCGTTCACGCTTGCTACAAAAAAAAAAAAAAAACGCGATTCTCGTCACTGCGACAAAAATTGGTCGAGACCAAGCGACAAAAGCGGTCACTGAGCGACTGCCAAATCTTCGAATGCGCTGCAATTCAGAGTTCGGCAATCGATTTTGAAGCTGCCGTGGGCTGGATATTCATCGGGTCGCCGAAAAAATTGGCTGGCGCCCCCGTAGGCTTTGTGAAATCTCCCCCTCTACCGTGGACTCGCCTCGTAGGTGTTGTGAAATCCCCCCTACCGTAGACGGGCAATTGTTCCCTGCGTTGCTTGTGCTGATATTCCGTGCGGGGGTGGAATATATGACTGATTCTTTCATGCAACACTGCCAAACGGCGTATGAGGGGTCACTAAAGTCTGCAAAGATTTCTGTGGCGAGCCGCCCCATAAAAATTCCCGTACTGCAATTAGAGGGCATAATCAATTTCCATTCCAAAAGATAAAAAACGCGAAAGCGATCATTCTGCCTCTCGAGCGAGTAATTCAAATGCATTATGTGGTTTTCAATTATTGTTTAGATTGACTTTTTTGTTCTAGGCACATTTTGAAGATTCAAGTTTTGAGCAGCACCGACAAGATGGACTGAAAAAGCTGAGGCCGGATGCTGTCCCAACTCTCTTTCCCTATCGTGGTAAGAACATATCTGAACTCGTTATATAAAGCCGTAAAATGGACACAAATTTAATTTTCCTTTGAATTTGTGAATCTAGTTTGGGTCATTCAGAGAAAAGACAAACTCATCTAAATGCATTGCTTCAATTGCACTGCGGCATTTCGCTCTTATTTTTGTTTACTCAGAACATCTATAAGGAATAGTAATATGCTTTGTGTGGTGCAGACCATTCAAGAAAGTGCGTGATAACATTTTGCTTGTAATTTTTAGTCTGCAAAGCGAAAATAAGTATTGGAACTGTTTGCTGAGTGAGAATGCATAGGCAAGCATGTTATTGTAGTAATGTTTGTATGTTTAATTTTTTCCAGCTGCTCCAAAACACCGGAAGTCCCCGAAGAAGCGCACTTCTGCCATGAAACCTGCGAATTCGTCTAACACCAAGCGTGTTTGCACATCTGGAGACATTCCACAGCTGCCTACGGATCCTTGCGACATAACGAGTTTTGAGCACGGTGTTCAGTTGAGTGCTCATATTTCAGCAGCCGTTTTACAGCCAGATGCTCTTCCTCATGACACTGCTGAATTCGCGAGAGGTGATCCTCCAGAAGCCCACTTGCTGTCAAGTTTGCCCACCAACAAGGCAGCAAGCATCGGTACCAGCGATCCTGAGTCCAGGCTTGCTCACGCATTGGGAGATTTCTCATTTCCTCTACCGCCTACAAACAATCTAGAAAGTGATGCGGACAGTGCTGCCGAGTGCAGGTGTGAGTGTACATCCGTGCGTGTGCCCCTGCCATTTGTTCCTCCAGCCAATGACGCAGACAGCACTGGTGAGTTTGGGTGTCATCATGAGACAGTAGCCGCCTCTCCACCACACCTGTCTGCCAACAATCTAGCAAGCGACACAAACGCTACTCCAGGTTCATCCGTAGCCATTCTGAAACAGCTCCCTCCCAACACTGTAGCAAATGATGCAGGTCTCACTCCTCCACAAGAACAGTCAACCATGCCAGCTGCATTTATGTTTGGAGGCAGCACAACTCCCACATTGTCGACGTTGCATCGGGAAAATTCCGAGCTCCGGAAAAAAAACGCCGACTTAAGCAGAAGGTGTAAAAACTTGGTAAAACTGCATGAGCAGACGAGATCAAAAGTACGTAGTCTAAACAAGAAACTAAGGTTAGTTCAGCAAGAACTGAACGCATTAGGATCATCGACATTTCTTGCTGCAGATCAAACGAAGGCTCTAACAACAAAAGGCAGGGTTCGCAAGTGGTCAGTTCAGACTATACGCGTAGCCCTCCAAATAAAGCACGCATGTGGTACAACAGGCTACGAATTGCTCAGGTCTCTGTCATACCCACTGCCATCTAACCGGACATTGATTCGAAGAATGCAAAACATTCGCTTTCTGCCTGGTGTACTTACTGAAGTGCTGGATGTTCTAAAGCGTAAGGCAGAAACAATGGAAGACATTGAGAAAGATTGCGTCCTCTTCATGGATGAGATGGAAATTAGTCAAGGGTTTGAACATGACCGCTCTCTGGATTGCCTTTTTGGGGGTACGACACTTCCAGAGTCAACTGACAACGTTGCAAACCATGCCCTCGTGTTTATGATTGGAGGTCTAAACACGAGGTGGAAACAGGTCATCGCTTACCACTTCACTGGTCGTTCTACTGACGGAAGCCTTTTAAAGGAGCTTATATTTCATTTAATTGCGCTTTGTTTTGAGGTGTCCCTGAGAGTTCTTGTTGTAACAAGTGACATGGGAAGTGCCAACAGGAAAGTGTGGCAGCTGCTGGAGTTTTCAAGCCACAGGCACTCGCAAACTGTCTGCTCTATACCACACCCTCACTTGGATGGTAGGGAGCTGTATTTCATGGCTGATCCTGCTCACGTTTTGAAAAACATACGTGGGCAGCTTCTCCGCTCAGGAAGTTTTACCCTGGGGAAGGAGACGACAGAGGAGCATTGCATCCCAGGAAAAACTGTTACCCTTGAACATGTTGAGGCTGTTCTCGAATATGATAAAAAAATGACCTCAAAATCGCTAACAAGCTGTCGGACATTCATGTCAGCGATGGACATTTCGCAAAAATGAAAGTAAACATCGCAGTGCAGTTGTTCCGTGAAGCACCTCCTGCCATTCGCTATCTAATCAAGCTCAAAATCTTGAAGCCGGAAGCTGAAGCAACTGCCTGGTTTTTTGACCTTGTCACTAAGTGGTACACTTTGATGTCATCACGACACCCCATCGTTGCTTTAAGTCATTTTGACCGCGCAAAGCACCAGGAAGCAGTTGGGACATTGCAGCTGGCATGTGCTACATTCACTCGGATGAACATGGGAGCAACTGCACACTGGAAGCCATCGCAGGCCGGTCTTTTGGTGTCTACAACTGTTGTGCTGCGCCTGTCAGAGGAGCTCCTGGCGAGGCGCGGGTACTTGTACCTCCTCACTGCTAGGTTGATCCAAGATTGCCTAGAAAATATTTTTTCAGTTGTGAGGTTGAAGAAGCCAGTTCCAAGTGCGTATGATGTTAAATGTGCACTGAAGGCCATTTGTGTCAGCCAGTTTGTACACACCCCTAAGACTTCGAGCTACAACATTGACGACAGCAGTCATCTGGCTGACTTGCTTGACCCAAGCTTAAAAAAGCTAGAGGAAGACCCCATTCAGCAGGCTGAGGAGTTAGAGAACTTGTTTGTGATTGGACTGACGGAAGCAGAGTGCGACATCGTAGCGTACATCGGTGGTTTCCTTCTGAGGTCTGTTTTAAAATCTATAGGTAACTGCAAAAGCTGTAAAGCAGTACTGACTGACAGTGCTCCTGGGAAATACAGCAGCCTCATCCAGTTGAAGGAGTACGTGAAAAATGCTGGAAATCTGATCCAGCCAAGCATGTCTGTAATGACAATTTTGATGGATTGTGAAGAAAACTTCAAAACGTTTGCTGAAATGGGTGAAGTCATGAAGGTGAAAAAGCCATTTTCAAGCATTCTGAGTGCTCTGCAGAAGTCTGTAAAAATGCACTTGGGATGTTGCAGTTTGCACAAGCCTACTGTAGAGAAGCTGCTTCTCGAAAAATATGTCCGAACAAGACTAAAGATTTACCTCAGGCAGCAGCATGAACACAGAGTAAATGGGGCAGCAAGCAAAACCTGTGCTGCAGCAAACTTGGAGTAGTTCAGCAGCCAGCTAGAACCGTAGAGCGTACGCAGCTGCGATAAATTTTTTTTATGTGAGGACACTTCAAGACTTGGGTGTGGTACGTTCAATCATAATTTAGGACTGCCTTGTTAAGGACTCTATGCAACTTCATTGCCGTACAATGATGATAAAGGAAAATTGATGCCTTATTTGTATAATTTACATTATAGTGTGTTCAAAATAGCTGTAAAATATTTTACTGCTAACATTTTCTTTTGCTGTTCCTCAGTACCAGCCCGAAAAAGGCATTCAAAACCAAGAACAGTGGTGTGCCTTCGTTCACATTGCACCTTTCTCTCGAGACGTTGCTCTCCATTGTGTCAGTTGCTCACGACGTGTTTTTGTTCTCGACTGATGTCATGTAATTTTCAGTGGGGTAATTTAAATTAACCCAGTGGGGCTTGGGGAATTTTCTTATTGATTTATTCCCCAATATTTTGGTTCATGTATGTATCCTTGCTCAAAGTACTACTTATGCAGACGTGTAAAATGCTTTCTCACTGTCATCAGTGAAGCAAGCCGTATTCTTCTCTACTTGCTTTCTCCTTCATTAGTTATCTCTGCGTTTGTCTCATCAGCATTGTCCACCTGTGTAGCCCATCTGGGCTTTAATCTTGCTCGTTGCCTGTGTGTTCAGTTTTTTTTCAACAGCTCCACTGGAAAAAAGTCACGAATGAGTGGTAACTTTTACATGCATTAGTCTGCTACGTAAAGTGCTTCTTGAAATTCGATGCCTTTATTAGCTCGGACACATTTACTTTGTGTGTTTTGTTGTATTTCCCATGTACGCCTGTTGTTTGAGAAGGGGGCATCTGCATGTCACGCAAGCAGTGCAATAAAAGAATTTTACGTGAAGTTTGTCTTCCTTTATGCGTGTAATGAAAGTACGCTTCAAGGCATGATGACGTGTATGTTCAGCCATAGATGTAATATTTTGTGTTGCCACCTCAACAATATTCTTTTTAGTGTGTGTAAACGTGTTAAATTACACATTGGGCACGTTAAGATGCCCAGTTTGGGCAGAACGATTCAAGCATAGGCTGGGGAGGTTCTATAGGCAACAGTGGTTTAGTCTGTGCGGGCCATTTTTATTGTATCGGAAACTTTACTACTACACCGATATTTTCTATGCTATAGCATTTGCGGGGTACCCTAATAACATGTAGTGCCTTGTATCTGCACAAAAATGCGTGTCACGCGTCTCACGCGGCGGAGAAATGAGGCTCAAGTCGATTCATTCGATGGCAACACAAATATATTTACATAACAAAACCACTCAAACTAACGAAATCATAGCGACTGAACACACATATTTCACACTAAACAGCAAAAACAAGCACGACCTTACACTACCAACACTCTACTCCTAAAGTCACTATAATACATTAACTGTCTTTGTCAGATTCAAACAAATCCTACCGCCGGTACCACGGTGCGATGCCGATGACGTGGCCCAGTGGGTCGGTTGGGTTACGCGTCACCCAACGTCGCCGAACGTCGCGATGGCCCGTGCTGGTGCGTCGTGGTCCGGAGCTGCCCGCTGTGCGATGACTCGGCTTCGCTGAGCAGCGCGGCTCAGCAGGGGGCCAGCAGAGCGAAGCTGCTGGTAATCGGTGGTCTTGAGCTGCCCGCTGCCAGACGGTGCGGTGCCGCTGGTGCGTCGTGGGGCACTGCTCGACGGGTCGCCGGCGGTGCGATGCCGCCGGTCAGCAGGAGGCCAGCAGAGCGCAGCTGCTGGTAATCGGTGGTTCCGGGCAGCCCGCTGCCAAACGGTGCGATGCCGCTGGTGCGTTTGTGCAGGCACGGCCCGAACTTCCTACCGTTCCTCCAAAGAACCCGTTCCACTCTCTCTGTACTCCAACTTTTTTCTCTTCCTCTTCACCTCGCACTCTATCGTGTGCGGCTCCCATTCGCTGAACAAGTTACCTCCTCCTCCTCTTCGATTACCCTGTGTTTCTTCTCCATTGGTCACTCCAAAATACTTCTCACCATCCGGTATGCTGGTTCTTCTTTCTCTTCATCTTTTATGACAACCTCTTCTTCTGGGGCCAATCCCCCTTTGGGTATGGGCTCTTACCACATGACATTACCCCCCGAAATTGAAGAGTTTTTTTTTCTTAAAAAAAAACTGCTAAACACCACACCTGTCCGTGGGAACAAAGTCCGCAGTCCGTACGTCACAACAACATCAGTCCTATTAATCTACTACATCAGTCCTACTAAACTATTATTATTCATCACACATCAAGTTCAATCTTCACAAAAACTAACTACAAATCCTGCACCCAATCCCAACACGTAACAATAACAGACAACTCTTCCTCATCCACATACACTAATCTGCTCATGCAATCTGCTCTAATATCACCAAAGTCAAACACAACAACACATCTCAAGCTTGCAAACCCAATTAATCTACACTAAACTACCTCCTTTCCATGTACACTTCATACTCCTACAACACCTTGTCTGCACCATACCACAACATTTATGCTTTATCTTAGTACCCAACCTATTCGTCACCTTTATGAGTCCTCTTTCTGTCCAGGTCATCTCCGTGTATTCCATCAGGTTAGGTGACCCTTGCCTTCATCTTCACCTTCTTGCGCCTCTTCCATTCAGCACCTTTAACTACACTGTCATGACGGTTTGCACCACCAATGTGCACTTTACTCACTGCCCTAGGACCCGTGACCTGTCTGAAGTCCTCTGCTTTCAGCTTTCTCTCGATTGTGCATGACTCGCACGATCTCTTCGTTTTTGTCTTCTTTGCGCGTCTGCGCTTTTGCTCTCCTCTGACGCTGGTATTTTGCCTACTCCCGGTGGAAAACTCACTGCATATCTTTTGTCCGAAGCCACCTTGGCCGGGGTACTGACTACGAAGCCAGCCGTTCGTCTTACGGGACTTAGCTGATTGTCTGCGCGTCATCTGGGTAGCGTGCGCTAACTCTACGAACTTCCCAGCTACCCTATCACTTCTGGCACAACTCCGCTCATGCACTCGAAACTTCCTAAGACCCAATCTCTTTTTCCTCCTCTGCTTCGCCCGCTTACGAAAACGCGGGCACTTTTTCTCGCCCCCTTGCTTTTCAGCCCCCTTACCGGGTGCTGGCAACTGCCTTTTACCTGGGACTAACCCCGGTCCTGTGCCTTGCCTAACTTTCTCGAGCCGGGACTCTTTGTCAACAAGAAGGAGCTGAGTCTGAGGGAGCTGTCCTAGCTGCTCTGAACTCCGCTGACTTGACAGCGCATTGGTGACCCCGTTTTCCATCTCAGACGCTGAGCGGTCCGCGGAGCCGTCTAAAGAATATGCACTGTCCTTTTGTGTAGCAAGTGTACTCTCAATAGTCATAGGCATTTCTACCCGACCAGCAATACAGCTTTCTGTCCGGTTGTTATTACTGCCAGTGCACGGAGCGGCAGGTACCTCCGTCTCAATTATTACTCTTTCAGAGACCGTAACACCAACTGACTCAACAGACATACTAGGCGACAACGCGCTGTCATCGCATGGTGAGTTTTCAGTGCACTCATTTGCAAGCGCCTCGTCTGCGATTCTGCCACCCCCAGACATTTCACCGCCTTGCGTTTCCAACGCGCCTTTCTCCTCATAGCGGTGTGCAAACCGCGTTCGGTCAACCGCACGTGCTTCTTCACTGTCGCCAATCTGCTTACTTTGTTTCTCACGTGCCTCATGGAGGTCGGCGACCCGCGTGCCTTCAGGCTCACGTGCGGCGCGCTCACGGTTCTTTCTGCGTTCCCTTTCCTCGAGGCGCCGCGTTAACTCTGCCTTTTCTCGGTCCAACTCTTCTAGCTGGGCAGACCTCCTCTCGCGCTCTTTGCGCCACTCTTCATTTAGCAATGCAAAAAACTGCTCTTTGTTTAAACCTGATGAACTAGCCAAGGTTAGAATCTTCTCGAGATCCATCCCTCCGCCAGGTAAGACGTGTGGTTGGGCCAAGGATAAATCCTGGCAGGCTCGCCAAATGTTTGTCACGCGTCTCACGCGGCGGAGAAATGAGGCTCAAGTCGATTCATTCGATGGCAACACAATATATTTACATAACAAAACCACTCAAACTAACGAAATCATAGCGACTGAACACACATATTTCACACTAAACAGCAAAAACAAGCACGACCTTACACTACCACACTCTACTCCTAAAGTCACTATAATACATTAACTGTCTTTGTCAGATTCAACAAATCCTACCGCCGGTACCACGGTGCGATGCCGAATGACGGGCCCAGTGGGTCGGTTGGGTTACTGCGTCACCCAACGTCGCCGAACGTCGCGATGGCCCGTGCTGGGTGCGTCGTGGTCCGGAGCTGCCGCGTGCGATGACTCGGCTTCGCTGAGCAGCGCGGCCTCAGCAGGGGGGCCAGCAGAGCGAAGCTGCTGGTAATCGGTGGTCTTGAGCTGCCCGCTGCCCAGACGGTGCGGTGCCGCTGGTGCGTCGTGGGGCACTGCTCGACGGGTCGACGGCGGTGCGATGCCGCCGGTCAGCAGGAGGCCAGCAGAGCGCAGCTGCTGGTAATCGGTGTTCCGGGCAGCCCGCTGCCAAACCGGTGCGATGCCGCTGGTGCGTTGTGCAGGCACGGCCCCGAACTTCCACCGTTCCTCCAAAGAACCCGTTCCACTCTCTCTGTACTCAACTTTTTTCTCTTCCTCTTCACCTCGACACTTCTATCGTGTGCGGACTCCCATTCGCTGAACAAGTTACCTCCTCCTCCTCTTCGATTACCCTGTGTTTTCTTCTCCATTTGGTCACTCCAAAATACCTTCTCACCATCCGGTATGCTGGTTCTTCTTTCTCTTCATCTTTTATGACAACCTCTTCTTCTGGGGCCAATCCCCCTTTGGGTATGGGCTCTTACCACATGACAATGCGTAATTTGAAAAGTCAACCTATTCAATTGAATAATAGTGCATAAAAAATAAAAGGGTAATAGTGCCAAAACAATTAAAAAATGATATAAAAGCCAAAAACTGAAAATGAAAGTACCGTCTCTCTAATCGGGCGTCATCGTGCAATTACCTAAACAGAACCTTCCCGGGTTAAGAATGACGGCGAGGTAAGGCGACATAAAATCCCCGACCATTTCCACTAACGTGAAACCTGGGGAAAAGCGAAGCGTGCGGTGTACAAGTGTATCCTCGGCGCTTTGGCGTTTTTGCCACGGAGGTGAAACCGTTGGGGGTAGAAGGATACAGCTTTGAAGCGCAGCGCGTTCTAGCGCGAGGCATTGGAAAACGAGTGACCTGGTGTGTTTTCCTAGTACGCGTTACGCTTTACCCTAAGGCGTAAACAAGGGTCCCGGTGTTTTAGTGCCATGACTACATCGACGACAACATGAGACGGCCACAGCCCGAGCCATTAAGGGGCTTCGCCCCTAAAAGAGACGTGTTCCTTCAATGCCACCAAGGAAATGAAACGTTCGTGCAACAAGCGTCGGAAGAATGCTTATGTATTAGCAGATAATTCTGAGATATATTTCGTGCTTGCCACCGAACTGACCTGCGAAAAATAATTGCACCGTAGCACGATTCTGCATGTGAAAAACAAGATACACCGGCTATGCGCCACATCGAGCTCCACGCACAAAAAAGCGCGTATTCGCGCGCTTCTACGTACAGCTAGGGCCTCCAAAGGAGGCATTGGCAAGCCTTTACCAAGGACGTGAATGCCGCATTAAACGAATGATCCCACGATCTCAACTGTTCCCAGCAGCAGGAAGTTTTTGGAAAGCTGCTTGGCGATAACCACGCACTATCGTTTCGAAGCAGGTCGTTCTAGAGATAGCCCATTCCGCGCCTCCATAGGCGCGGCGCATGCCGGCTCCCTGGGTCGGGCGGGCACTGGGGGGCCCAATATGGCGGCCCGTCAAGTTTGGCGGCCGCCGCAGCCACCGTTAGGAAACCTTGGACTCTGCTGTCGCCACCCTAAACGACGAAGGCGCGGCTTATGTAGGCTCCCTAGCCGCTATTGCACAGCTGCGCCTCTAGCGGTCGCTTTGAGAACTAGTGAACACGGCGACTGCGCGACGCGAGACTTGCCCCGAGCAAGAAGAGCTTCGCCCGTACGAGACGCACAGCACACGAAACGCACCAGAGGTGACGAACGACATCCAACTTGAAACCGTGGAGCTGACCATGGCGAAAGAAATGCAAAGCGCACGGAACGCGAACAAGCCAGCACACACGCAAGAAACCGATATTTGCGACATCCTCCTCTCCCGGTGCTGCTATCCGGACTTGGCCAGCGAATATCACAACAGCAGAAATCATACTTGAAAAACGCGTAAATGTGGGTTGGTTCGAACTGTGAAACATGGTTAATAGCGCGGTAAAGACGGGACAAAAGTAGAGACCACACAGGACTAGCGCTAGAATCCTGTGTGGTCTCTACTTTTGTCCCGTCTTCACCATGTTTCGCAGAAAACAGCCTTGCCACAAGCAACAAATAACCCAGCGCACGCGGTTCAACCCTACCGGAACATACGAGCTCTAGCACCCGCTGCTCCAACCCGAGTCCAGCGAACGAACGACATTACTTACACTCGTGCAGGTATAGGTCCGTCAACGAGCAACCACACGACCAGCGCTTGCGGCACGTCTGAGCCGGTACGTAGAAGACCACCGGCACCCACTGCTCCGATCGAGACTCACACGACAATCCCTATTTCGTACAAGAGGACGCAACCGCGAGCAAGCGGACTCCGGACGAACGGAACGCTTTTGAGCCTGCTCGTACGGGAGAGATAGCGATTTTACCATTCTCGAAACGACGGACAAAAGAGGAGAGCTTGAGCGACGAAACGGACACGGTAAGAACGCCAACGAATGAGCCCGATCCAGACGACGGCATCGAACACCCTACCAATGAAGTAAGGCTTACGATGCCAAGGAATGTGGGCCGAACGGACGAGACGAACTACGCAGGCTTCCCCACCACAACGGTTTCACTTTCGAAGCAACCACGGCGAAAGCGAGCACGGAGCCGCAACGATTTTGACCGGTCCGCCACGCCACCCTATGACAACCAACACCACGCCACCGCGCGCTAAACGAAACGCCAACCGGCTCCCGCACCATACGCAACGCACATCTCAATGGAAGCAACGTCCTCAACGCGCTGCCATCCCTGCACACCGCAGCTCGCCAGCGTACAAAACAGCCGTCCATGCTCCCACATGCATCAAGCACGCAACGAGCTAGAGGAACACGATCGCCGATGGAAGCGACGCGACTAACGCAACGCTGTAAACGCTGTCAAATTAAGGTCCGACTGCGAAAGCGGACAGTGATCTACACACGAACAGACGTCAATCTAGGCGGACACCGTATTGTACCTTGGGGTATTTAATAGTGAGTTGAGTATTCGTTAGTAATACAAATTGGGTACTCATGAGTACAGATCGAGTACATCATGAGTACTCATGAGTACAGATTAAGTACGAATACTCGTGAGGGCAAATGCGTATGAGTGCAAGTGAGTACGATTTCAAATGAGTATGTGATGATTGAGTATGAGTGATTTCGATAACAGACAAGCTTTTGAGTCTCAGTTTGATTGAGTACAGCGTTAATAAAAAAAAAATTGTGATTGAGTTTGTGTGAGTTAATTCTTTCTGTGTTGCCGACCTATGGGGACGGTTAGCCGCCTCGCGGAGACAACGCATTCGTTCAGGTGGCGGGTGACCTTCTAGCCCTCCCCGCCCGCGCGCGGATATATGCAATCGTGTTCATGTAACCCGCCGCCGTAGCATTAGCGGACGCTAGCCGCTATGCAAAACTCTCTAATGCCAGAGTAGCGCGCACCGTCATGCGCTCTCTGATGACGCGATCGCTTCCTGAGATGATGGAAGTGCTGCTCAGGCAAAGGCTCAGCGTCGCCTACCACAGGATTCAGAGGTGCGCGCCGCCGAAGCAATAACTATGCGCCATCGCCGAGGAGACTCTGGAGTTTGCCCTGCAAATTTTGCATTAGGGAGTATGGTAATATTCAGCCATTTTATATATTAAAAGACATAATTGTCGAGGCTAGCAGGCAGAATTTCCCACCGAGCAGCACAGTGTTGCTTGAAAAGATGTTATTGATCGTCAAGGCAGCGCCTTGTGCAGAAGCAGCAGTGACTTCAGATATAATAGATCCTGCACCCGGAAACAGACTCAACCGTAGTGCAAATTCTCGTAAACGTCGTTTACAGAGACTCCACAAATTATAAGGCAGAAACACCACGACTGAACTAGCAAGCGAGAAAGTATGGTCGTGCTTACGGTGCACGTATGCATGCCCTTGACCCTGGGCACGGCGTCATAACGTACGTACGTCTCCTGGAGTCTCTGACTCGTTCCCACAATGTCTAAATGACTAATTCCTTTCAATGCTCTATTTTCCCAAGGAAGACAACGTCAACCTAATTACCTTAATATTTACTTTGATAATGACTATATCCGCGAGAGTGCTTAATGAGAGAAAGTAGAGCATTTCTACATTGTGGTGTTGACCAACGCTACGGTACTACTCTCAGGTTTAATAGGTACTCATAAATACAAAATTAGGACAAAGAAAAAATTGTAATTAAATAAAGCGTTTTAGGGTGATTTTATTCAACATTCAAAACAAAACCCAGTTTCTATACCTAGCTGTATCAAATGTATCCAAGGGCGTCCGCAGAACTTTTTCCAAGGGGGAGCATCCATTAGCGGGGGGGGGGGGGGGGGGGGGGGGGGGGGGGGAGGTATGGTTGGATAGCACCAAAAAGGCGCTATTTGTGGTTACAAAAATTACAAACACTGAATTAGACCCAGACTTGGAGAAAAAAACACTGAATTTTGTTACCGAACAAAGGAATAAAGCTAATAAAGAAAATGCGAAAAGTTATTGTCACTTTGTAAAGAAGAGTGGTCTGTCTGGCTGCGTGAGGGTTCTCGCTCACGCCAACTGATCACCAGCACGTACACAGCACAGTACGCTCACATACATACAACTGCACTACGTCAATCTTCCTTGAATAGCAGCTGCAGACGCCTTGGGTTTTTCTGGGCAAATTGCGAGACGACATGCGTGATGAAGTCTGTTGAAATGGGTCAGTACAGGCGTACAAGCGTTTTGAGGGGCTGATTTATAGGTTTTATTTCGGGGCTTGGGTGGTGCCGACATCTCGCAGTTTTGGAGGAAAGGGTGTACAAGGTGATGGGACGGCACGGGAGGATGTTGCACTCTCCCTACTAAGTGTAGCGGTGAAGATTTTTTGCTAGATATAGCTTCAAATTTGTCCGAAAACTGAAGGTCTTGCGGTAAGACGGCATTAGAGTTTAGAAAAAAAAACAAAAAAAGCCAAACCTTTCAGAATTGTTCGATATCTTCAATAGGCAGCACAGGCAGTCTGTTTCACTGCCGTCACATGACTAGCAATGTTAGTCAGTGACTAAGGTGCAATGTCGACCGCAGTCCTGAAGGGCGTTCCATACGGATACGCAGGACCTGAGTGTGCTAACCATTTGAGTAGCGTGGATTGTTGGGCTAGTTGGTTCACGTGCATAATTAACAAAACTTTGCGCTAAGGGATGGGACAAAGAGAACGTCGCTCCTATCTTCCGTCCTTCAGGGCAGTTATTTTAATTATGGGCCAATCAAGCTATGCAGCATTTTTGTAGTGCATAAAAATATCCAAATCTCAAGGGGGTTGTCCCCCCTTGCCCCCCTTCACGACGCCCATGAATGTGTCTAGTTGTTTTTCTCTTCTGCTTAAGTTCCCTTAACGTTCCTTTTTCTTCTCTCTTTCCTTTCCCTTTCTCATCATTCCTAGCTACCAGATTCAACTCGAAATCACTACACGTACGCGTCCTCGTCACCACCCTTGCGAGGTCACTCTAGAACCCTTGGGAGATATTGTTGTCCTCTACTCCATTTCCTTTCATCATTTCAGTATCTAAAATAATCTGCTTACCAGCCTATATGTGTCAGACACATCCTTGGCCAATCCCCCACGTGGGCATGTTGCCGTGCTCTCAGGCAACCGACCAACCCAGCAACTCAAGGGCCGCGAGCGCTGCCAGAACGCGCCACGTTCATCGCCGTCGTCATTCTGAGCGTGCACCCGAGCACGGAGCAGGAACGCTGTCCCGCCCAGCACCCCGGCGCAAGGCCTACCGAGTTCCCGAGGACGACGAACCCCCGGAGCCATGGGACGCAGTAAGCGACCGTCCACCGCGATTGCTCAGCCCCCCGCTGGGCCGGGGGGAAGCTCGTGGCCGGGCCGATACCCGATATAATTCATCGAATGCACGAGGCCTCCCTTATTTGCTAGCGGGCGAGCCATTTTCGCCGTTTGAAGCTGATAGTGGGCCATGGGGGGTGCGCTGTGGTAACTGAACGAAGCGGGATTCACACGACGGAGAACCCCTCTCTTTTTGGCCCGCGGGAGCCGCTCACGTGACCGGTTTTAGGCTCCGCCCCTCGGTGGGGATCGCCCGCGGATGCTCCGGGAAAGAAAATGCCACCGCGTGTTTTCGCTCGGCGGCGGCGGCCCTCCGTAGGGAATGGAACCAGTTTTTGGCACTAGGGCTACAGTGAACTAGAATACTTGGGTAGTGGAAAAAGCGGCGGCTGCTCCCCACGGCGCCCTTGAAGCCAAACGTGTTAACCGCAGCGCGTGGCGCTGGTGTGCCCCGCCCGAGGAGATCCCGAAGCGGCGCGCGTTGATCGACGTGCCGCTATGCTGCTGTTCGGCAATTCACGCTGTGTTTTGACGTTTTTTAACCGCTGCACATGGTCTTTTTGTGTGTAATTATAAGAGGAGCCTTGCAGGCACTGCACTGATCCTTAAGTGTTCTTGATTCTGTCATTTATTGGTAATACGGACAGGGTGTTATGCGTGCGACGGTCTCTAATTGCAGAAGGGCCATGGCTCATGCAGTTGAAAGGATTGTGCAGTATTGTGGGGTATTTATGTGATTGCTAGAAATATTTTATATTTGCGATTTGTTTTACCCTGCTTTTATTTGTTGAGTTCCTAACTGTTCATAATTATCTTACGTCTGCAAGACGTGGGCAGTACATTTCATGAAATTGTGCATTTCTAAATTAAGCGCTAATTATTTTATGTTAATGGGTAACCAGCGTTCCAATGAACTGTGCACTTTTAAAATGATCGCGCGATAAAGTGTGACATGTGGTGCTTTTCTTAGAACTACGTACGGTTGCGAATGTTGATGCTTTTCGCTGACTTGAGTGAAGTTTTTAAAACGTATCGTGTGTGTTGCGTGAATTATAGCGCACTGCAAGGGCCCGGGCCAGGTAGCACGCATTTTCTCGGGCCCGGGCCAGGCTCGGGCTTCAACAAAAAATATTTTGGGACGTGCTTGCCCGAGCGCATGCATGCAGTGTCTTCGTGATGGTTGATGCCAAAAAGTTTCCGCATTGATCATTTAGCTTAAATGAAAAACAAAAAAAAATCAAAGTGCGAGGTCACTGCGGCGCCGTTAAAAATATCTTTCTCTGATACTATACTCAAAAAATATTTTCTATGTCAGGATATATGTATATATATAGCGAATCAGAAAATGGGAAATGAGGGGCTCTGTGAAATAAGACAGAAAATAAGGGTTGGCAGTAGGGAAAACCTCGGAAAGCACAGGGGAGGTTGTGGTGGGTCATAGAAACAGATGAATTTTTTGAGTCAGAAAGAAAGTGGTGAAAAAATGCCCGCCGGGTGGGATCCGAACCCACGACCTCCAGAATACCGGTCTGGTGCGCACCAGACCGGTATTCTGGAGGTCGTGGGTTCGGATCCCACCCGGCGGGCATTTTTCACCACGCACCAGACCGGTATTCTGGAGGTCGTGGGTTCGGATCCCACCCGGCGGGCATTTTTTCACCACTTTCTTTCTGACTCAAAAAATTCTTCATCTGTTTCTATGACCCACCACAACCTCCCCTTTGCTTTCCGAGGGTTTCTTCACTGCCAACCCAATTATTTTCTATATATATATATGTATATATATATATATGTAACGCAGGAGACATGGCGTCCGTCGAACCAACACCTTTTTTACCAACTTCTTCATCGTCACCACTATCGCACCGCACCGTCTCTTGGTGGCTAATCTCCCATTCCGGCCAACTGCCCTGCACCATCCATCTGCGGGACGTCACATATATGTGTGGTGTGTGTGTGTGTGTGTGTGTGTGTGTGTGTGTGTGTGTGTGTGTGTGTGTGTGTGTGTGTGTGTGTGTGTGTGTGTGTGTTGTACAAAGCTCGGTCCAAGTTTAAGAAAATTAAATGCGATATATTTGTATATATACTCGCTCTAGGGTTGAAAGGCCGATTTTCTTTTCGGGCTCATACACTGTCGGACGCGGGCTGATATTTAGAAACAGTCTGGCGGGCTCAGGCTTACTTAAATTTGTGTGTGTGTGTGTGTGTGTGTGTGCGTGTGCGTGTGTGCAGGCACACTTGCACACACACACACACACGCAGGCAAGCACGTACACGCACGCGCGCACACACGCACATACACACGCGCGCGCGCACGCGCGAACACACATACACGCACGGACGCACACACGCGCGCGCACACGCACGCGCAATAAAATTATGTTTATTTAATAAATAAAATGATCACGCAATAAAATTATGCCGTATGACTTGGTGCTTTTCCGAGAATTGCGGTTGCGAATCCCGTATTTGCGCTCTTTTCGTTGACTTAACTGAAATTTTAAGACATCTGTCATGTGTGCTGCATGGGTCAAATTTAAAAAAAAGAAAACGGGAAACGGTTGCGTACGCACGACGCAGTTTGCTCGGTATGCAGATCTTGATAGAAAAATCAGCAAGAAAATAAAGAAAAAAATCAGAAGTGACGTATGCTGGCCAGCCTAAAGCACGCCACTCTTTCCTTAGTTGACACAATACGATAGCGAAATCATCAAACAACGAAGAAAAAAATATCGGCATAACGAGCTCGATCGCTAAAGCACGGCGCGGTCAGCTCGGTTGATAAATGGGGATGAAGAAATGAGCAAACAGTAAATACACGACGTAGCTACCTTTCCCATAAAAACCCTGGTACATTAATAGCATTATCAACGGTTTTTACACGAAAAAAGAACTCTAGCCCCTCGGAGAATGCACCAACGCACGCCTACCCGCCGCTACCCGAGGCGAAAAAGCGCTCGGGCGGGGCACGCGAGCGCCACCGCGCGGGGTTGACACGAAGTGCCTCACTCGGCGCACGGCCGGACTGGAGCAGCGGCGAGCGCGCACTTCATACGGCCTGCGCTTCGGGTATAGTTCCCACCCTTTCACACGCCGCTAGTTCGTGGCGCTTCGGACCAACCCTCGCCAGTTGACCCACAGCACGGGCGGGGTAGAGGAGCGGTGCGCGCGGATTTGCCGCTGCCTAGCCCTGCCGTGGCTACAGGTGATACCTGCCAGTGTTAATTTACATGGGGCGTTCTTAAATAGTTGATTCTTACCCCCTTCTGAATTTTCGGGTCTATTAGGGTCAAACAGCCTAACATTATCATTCGGAAGCGCCGAATCAAACATTTGAAAGAAACATTTCAACGCGGGGCGCATGACGAAAATATGCGAGGTCTTCATATCTATTCAGCGACTGTATTATATGAAAATGGTGAGACAGGCAAATAAACACGGCAACTTCCGTGACTGAAATATCATTTCTTATTTTTTTATTTTTCCTTTCGGATGTCTTGGTTTGCAGACGCACAGGGCACGACCAGTGACGCGAATGATTTCCCGTCGAGGGAGATAGGGTTATCGCTTAGCTAAACGTGATTGTGCTAGTGACTGCTCCGGTCGGTGCTGAGCGGCCCGCCGGCAGCGAAGCGCGCTGTCAAAAACACACAGCTGCTCGGCCAGAAGCGATGCGTCGACTAACAGAAAGGCGGGTTGGAAGGGCAGAGGGGTTGTTCGAAGCGCCCCCACTGTAAAGAATCTGCTGTATTGGTTCCTTCTTGGGTGCGCAGGCCGTATGATAAAAGTGCGCGCTCGCCGCTGCTCCAGTCCGGCCGTGCTCGGCGGCGGCCGCTTTTTCCATTACCCAAGTATTCTAGTTCACTCTACTAGGGCGAGGCTCGCGCGGAGGAAGCGAGCCTCGCCCTCGCTGCCTCCGCGCTGTCGTCTGCTAGCCACTCCGCGCAGCTCCGCACGTGTGGATGCGCCACCAAGACCGGTCACGTGGTGTTGACGGTCACATATCCGTCCGCCTCCGTGAGAGGGTTTCTCCGTCGTGTGAATCCCGCTAGAGTGTACTAGAAGTTTGAGTGGCCCGAGCGGCGGGCTCTCCCATTCATAGAGATAATATACTCTCCCATTGCTCCGCCGGGTCGACTTTCGCGCAGAAAATAAAACCGGTGTAGCGGCGGCGCTGCTGTCGTCGACAACTGAACAGCCGGCGCTCCCGGCACCAGCTCCAAGCCTGAGCGCGGCAAAATTTGCGTTGCTCGCGGCGGTTTGTTTCGCGCTTGCGAAGCTGATTTATTTTGGATTACGAAGTTTGACGCTCCGGCGCTACACAGGCGATGGGGCAAGCGGTACTGGGGGGGGGGGGGGCTTCGGATTAATTTTAACCACCTGGGGATCTTTAACGTGCGCCGAAATCTCGAAGACACGCGCGTTTTTCGCTTTTATCCTCCATCACAAAAGCGGTACCGCCACCACCGGGAATCGCACCTGCACATTCGGTCAGCTGATTTAGAAAGTAGACGCAGAAACTTTATGACTCCGCTTGAACGATACTTTCTCATTTTTTATGCGTTTTCTGAAAACGTTAATTGTTCGATATACAGTAACCTCTCGTTAACTCAAAGTCGTAAAATGAGCTGAAAATTTTGAGATAAACGCAGAGTTTGGAGTCAAGTCAAATGCAGAAAATTTGTAGCCAGGTCCCTGAAATAACAGCTAGTGGTGCTAACAAAAGCGCTATTGCACAGGGGAGATTTCGTAATGAAGGCAAATAATTCGCAGGAAAAAGAAACTTTTATTATTGCAGAAGAAAGAACTGTGTTGCGCTCGGCGTTTCGCGTTCGCATCTGCACCCCAGAAAAGCGTACCCGAGCTTCTCAATGCATCGCGTGAATTGGTGGTCGCCACCCTACATTCTACCCTTGTTACAAGTACAACGCAAGCATGTATGTTATTCTGGCGTTGTACGCACGCACTTCTGGAGGCTCCTCCTCGTCCGCATGATCAGCTGCGTCGTCCACAGCAATGATGTACGCGCCCGACAGCATTCCGGTAACGGGGACGCGTAGTCCGCGTAAACTTGCACTTCACGACCGCGTTCGGTGGGAGTAATCATTCGAACGGGGACCTTATCAGCTGCCTGCAGCGGACTTTGCCTTGTGTCCTCTCTGCCAGTATTTCGAGACATCCGTGGTCCTCCGAAAAAACGTTTCGAGATAAAGCAAGCTAATGCTTAGCGCCTATGGGAGGTAAACACAGTGTGAGAAAAAGTTTCGAGAAGATATTTTGAGATAGCAGAGTTCGAGTTAACGAGGGATTGATTTGACGGACAGGCACCAAGAATGCTTTTCCCTTCCCCTTCTTGACTCTGCGCATGAAGCAAAAGCGGCGGGCGCACATCCTAAATAGGCTGTCTTTTTTTGCGTTTTTTTTACGTTCTCATTTGGAACAAAAATACCAAGAGCCTTCTTCTGGGCTTCCCCTGCCGTTGATTCTTGTACTGTCGTTAGTGGGCTTTCTTAATTATTTTATTAACCTGCTATGTCGCATATTGCAGGCACTTGGTAAGGAAGTGTGTACTGAAAACGAAGTACCAAGTCTGCATGACCAATCCTGCATGCCAGGGGAAGGTGCCGCCGTGTTTACTACCTCTTGTATTTTTTGAGGGAGGGGGGAGGGGGGGGGCTTCTGAATCCTTCCGTTCATTTTTGAAAGTTTATTAGCGATCTCTAGGACGCTTTTGCCGGTTGCTTCAGCAACAAGGAGCTCCACCATGACAGCGTTATGGATGTGCCGCAGCCCTTATTCACAGCAAACACCTTAATGGCGTTGGTTGCGACCAGCACGTGAGACCTTGACAGCAAATTTGGTTGGGTTCTGTATACATTGTGGCATGGATTCATTTCTATATAAAAGGTTTAATCAAGTTCCGTGATTACATACGAAGGTGGGAGCAACACCTTAAACTTAGCCGTCGCTAATGATCGAGGACGAGTTATGAAAATGCGTTGGCCAAAAATGTCAATTTAAACCTCCATGTTAGCGTTATTCCTAAACCTTTACCTGTGTAGACTTTGTGCATGATTTCCCACGTTACATTTCATTTTCTGGGCTATCGAAAATGAAAACAAAATGTGTATTTTGTTCCAGTTCCGTTTATTTGAACCTCCATGTTAGCGTTCGTGAACCTATAGAGGTTCAAGAACGCTGTTGTCATTGTTGTTGTCAAGAACGCTGTTGTCACGCGCCATCTGGGAGTTCATTGTTGTCGAGGTCAATATATTTTCTGATCTATGTTTTGCATTTGTTTTATGTGCGTGTAATTGTACCATCAGCACACTTGTGAATTAAATTTGTGTTAATTTGATTCAACTCCTTTCTTGACCTAATCAGGTGAAAGGTGGTGCGATTAATAGAACGTTGCGGGAATAGTTCTATGAAAGACGGTCATTGGGACAACTGAGCTAACCGCTGGGCTAACCCCTTTTTAGTTAAAAGGATACCTCACTTGCGCGTGTCATTTTCTGATCGGCCACCACGGTGACCCGTAATTATCCCAAGCGGGCCACTGCTTACATACTGCTATAATAACAACTCACACAATAAAAAACAAACGCAACTAATGATATTAACCCACATAACTGCAGTCCGAGCGTAAATTGCAACACAATAAATAAAAAATTCATCTGAGAAGCTATCATCCCAGTCCTCATATAGTTTTTCATGTCCTTTGCGTCGACCAACTATGTCCATCAAGCAGAACAATAAGGACACAATGATAAAGCAATCATGAACTGGATCATACCAGGCAATTTCACACAAAATACCTTTTTATGCGAAATTGAAAAAGCGAAAATGTCGCTGCAATTACTTTATATACAATCCGCTGCGAATGCTGCAAAGGAAAATACGTAATTTTCCTTGTTGTTGTCGAGCGGGAAAGGCAAAACTAACGCAAAATGAGCTGCAGCGTTTATTTTTCATTTCGTTACCCACAGTCCACTGTACCTACAGTATATTTAAACAATTGGACTACCCGCAGAACAAATTTAGAGCGCTCCGCTCTTAAAGCAGCAGCGTTTCCTGGCCCGCGCGCGGCCGTGCGCGCGGCCAGCCGCCGCTTTCGCTTTCAGTTGTCGTTGACTACAGCGCCGCCGCTATTTTCTGCACGAAACGAGCACCTCTCCGGGCGGCCGGTCGGGCCACTCGCAAACTTCTGGTACACTCTAATCCCGCTGTCGAACCGCGACGTACTCGCACAGTGAAGCAGCTTCCAGTCAGCGCGCAAAGAATGAAGTCCGGCGCAGAGCAAATGTATTGGTACTAGCCTACTGTGCCGAAGTCTGTACGCACCAGATACCCGCAAATGCGCACATGCGCGCACCGTGCATTCAGACGGGTTCCGCCCGAGTGGGCGGCCAGCGGGCCCCGTATGAGGCAGAGAGAACGGCCTTCTTGCCTGCCTAAAAAATGGTTGTCAAATAAAAAACCCCGCCGGATGCAATTTGATTATCACAAATTGTATGCGGAATACTTCGGTTCGGGCGGGCCCGGCAGTACTAGGCGTAAGCCTTGTATATAGTGGCCGGCGCGGTTCCGGCCACTACCGTGATGTTGCACGCCCTCATCGACGTAGAACGCCCAGTGTGCACTTATACGCGCGTTTACGTTGATGCGGGGATACGTTGTTAGTTACGTCGTTAGGGCTCCTTCATAATCCATGGAAATACCAGAAAGCATGGAATGTGTTGAGCCATTAAGGAGATCCTCTATGCCAGATTTTTAACATCACAGCCATTGTAGGGCTGGCCTTGACGGCGTATGTGCTGCTATAGTGTTCCGCATTTTCTGAAGCACGTTGCTTCGTCGCGCAAAAAAAAAAAAAAACTGTTTCTAGTAGAGAAAAACTTAAAATACCAAAAGCTGCCAGCGCCTTCATATTTTGATATAAAACTATATATATTACCCCTAGCAAAATGTCTTCTCTGGAATGCATTTGTGCTTTGAGGTGAAGTTGATTCTAAGAAGATCGGCGCAAGCTTGGTCTCCGTAACTGGGTTTCCCACATTGTCGGTTGCGCAGTGAAGCATGGCAGTCTACGAAGAGTTTGATTACAGAAAATGGCTCAAACTCCCGTGTTACAGAGAGCATTCCAAAACAGATTACAATTAGCCGCTAAGCCGACTCAACAATTACCCCTAGTTTCATTCACTTGACGGGATTAGTTATTTCACTGTGAAATTGTAAGATCCGACGCGGTGGCTTAGTGGCTAAAGCCGCAACCACATGCAACGTTTTGGTCGCGTCTTGCGGCCGTCTGCGGCGCCTGGCGCCGACGCGGAACGGGCGTTGGAGAGGGCGAGCAACCACATGAGACGCGCTATTCTAGGGACCATAGACATAGACGCGCGAAGAGCGCTTCTCCGATCCAAGTTGCCAGACTTACTTTGGTAAAGGCAGCATCGTTCTGCTTAAGTCGTTCCCAATAAACTGAAGAATAATCAAAACTTCAACAAACAAAACACGTTAAATTGATGTTCTATTAAATAAAGTGCTATGTTGTGTTGCAATTGGAGTGTCAAACTTATTGCGCTTATTTCTTGCGCAATGGTGCCAGGTAGCCGCATCGACATCGTCGTCGTCGTCGTTCACGTCGTAGTCATCTTCGGCTCCTTTGCCACTTTTGTGGCTGCGCCGCTTCTCGTTTAGCACGCGGCGATATTTATCACGGAGATACTTCCACCGTCTCTGCAGGCAGCGAACTGCGAGAGCAAAGAGTACAAAACTGAATTCACATCTGGAACAGTGCAGCACACGCCAAGTAGAACAATCGAGAGGCTAGGTCTGTTTACCTGCATCGGCGGCGGGTGAGCCGGGCAGCACTGCAGCCGCAATCTCGTCCCAAAGCACCCCCTTCCTGAACCGGTTGCGATGCTCCGGGTGTTTCGACTGCCAAAGGGCTGGCCGTGCCTCTATTGCGACAATCAATTTTTCATTATCTATATCGCGTGTCGTCGCCATGGCCGTCGCGCATCCGAGAGCCGCCATGTTGCGTGCGGAGGGGGACCGGAAATTGAGGATAGCAACATCCGGCGCAGACGCCGAAAACGGAGCGAAAATCTGGGATGCGCAGACACCGGCGCTCCGAGCGCGCTGCTGTGTATTTGGTGGCGCGTGCTGAACGCGCGTCTCCGCGGACGGTCTCCAAACGCGACCAAAACGTCGCATGTGGTTGCGCCTTAAGGCGTTGTGCTGCTGAGCACTAGGACGCGAGATCGATTCACGGCCGCGGAAGCCGCTTTCTGATGAAGGCGAAAAGCAAAAACGGCCATGTGTACGAGATTTCGGGGCACGTTAAAAATGCCCAGGTGGTCAAAATTATTTCGGAGCCCTCCACTATGGCGCGACACATCGCCTGAGGTGCGTCGGCGCGTTAAACCCTGCAGTGAATCAATCAAGTCGTTACTGTTGATACATGGCCATCGTCGACGTATTCTGGTTGCATAAAACGGCTGTAACTTAGCCGCTGAGGAAATGGCTAAAGCTAAGCGGATACTTTCTAGAGGTAACACGCAGTTCGACTTCTTCAGCACATTTAACACTGGGTAGAACTGAGTTTACTTCACTGTGAAGCAGTATCCCTCCACCAGCTAAGGAAATTTTTGTGTCTGCGTCAGCAGAAAACTCCCAGGCCAAATGAAAGAAATTACTGGAACTGCCAGGAATTGAACCTCGACCCGAATAGAGAAACGCAGCAGCAGCCCGCCTTCTTAGCTACCTAGGTGCGCCCACGCGAGGAAACGGGGAGACAGACGGTGTACTCAACGAGCGCAGCGGCGGTTCTACCCCCTGCGCTCATTCAAAGCCCTCGTGTGAAGTGCAAACCGCATACTGTATGATAACGGCGTTCACGTGGTTTGGGATTGTAGCGAACGGAACAGTGTCTGCGGAGAGGGAGGGTGACGAGGGCGCTCCTTGGCGGCGACGCATGAAACAAGGGTGAGGGGGAGGCAGTGAGAAGGATGACGCCATAGGCACACGTGCCGCCCTTGTCCTGCTTAACGTTCGCCGGTAGCTCGTCTGTTTTCTTTCTTCCGTCGCTGCTGCGTGCGGACGCCGCCCCCGCGAAAGCCAGGTAACGGCTGCCACAGTCTCTGGATTCGCTATTCGTAGAGCCACGTGTGTGAATTCAAGCGACGTCGCATGGGTAATCGTTGTGGCTGTCGTTTACAGCTTCGCAATCCAACCGCCTTCACAGCGTGAATTGTAGCCAATTTTTTTAGATGCGACTGCATCTCATTCACTCGCCATGCCCATACAGCGTCGTCGGCGTTGTTGTCGTCTGCCCCTCCCCCATTCTCCTCGCCGCGCCAGCTGCGCTCTCCGCCGCTCACCCCCTCTCCTCTCCGATGCCCCTCTCTCGCGAGGGGCATTGGATTGGATTCGAATGGATTGGCTTGGCTGGACTTGGCTTGGATTGGATTGGATTTGGATTGGTTTGGAATAAAGTGGATTGTGTTGCGTCATAGCCGCGGCAGACACACTGGCGCCGGCGCATGTGCAGTACTCTATCTTCCGTGGTCTCCTCTCCTTAGGGCGCACTGCGCATATAACCGGTGTGCCGCTCTGTGGCGGCCTTTCGGTCGACGGTTGCTCTCCGCTTGCGCTTGAACCCCCCCCTCAGCGTCGCATCACACCAGGGTTCCCGCGAGGGGAGGTGGGCGTATTTTAGATGCAACGCATCTCATTCACCCGCCTTGTCCCTGCATCCGGCGTTGTCGTCGTCGGCGTCCGCCCCTCCCCATTCTCCTCGCCGCGCCAGCTGCGCTCTTCGCCACGCACCCCCTCTCCTCTCCGATGGCGAACACTCTCTCGCGGGGGGCATTGGATTGGATTCGATTGGATTTGGATTGGATTGGATTAAAGTGGATTGCGTTGGATTGTGTTGCGTCATAGCCGCGGCAGACGCACTGGCGCCGGCGCGTCCCCTCACCGTTATGCGCACAATAAAACGCGGTGCCTGCGCCGCTCCGCTCCATCGTTCCAGCGCCGTTCCTCCGCTGTCCAACGCTGCAACGTGAACCCCCTATGCGTCGCATCTACACAGGGGTTGCCGCGAGGGGAGGTGGGAGATTTTTTCATGGGACCTGCTTTTGAAATGCTTTGTGTAAGGGTTGTATGAAACCAGACACGTAAACGACGCCAACGGCATCTGTCAATGCGGGAAATGCTCAGATTAGGGCGGTAGTTAGTAGCGGTGGCGTCGTGGGGTGTGTTATCGGGACGGCAGGTGCGCAGCTCCGGCTGATAGCGTTTCACAGGCTCCTCTTGGAAACAGAGCAGGGCAACCTCAGCGGAGCAACTTCAACAAAGTACACTTGGTGGTATTGTTTTAGTTGTCGTGCAGTTTTTTTATATTTGGTGGCGGTATTTTGAGCCTGATTGAATTGTTTTTATAGCAACAAAACAATATAATTCAGTGGGCATTTGCAGCCAAAAGAAGTGTGCTGCCTTTCTTTGGGGCTGTTTTGCCCTAAGTGCACTCAAGATTTCTTCGGCGCTACATATCCTCACTGTGAAAACAGTATGGGGTAGTACTTGGGGAGGTTGTTTACCTGTGTAACCCTGTTTTGATGCACATTTTTTGAGAGTCGTGCTTTCTTGCAAAGTTCTTGCAAATTTGATTCCTGGTACCTTAATAATAGTATAATATGGAGAGGATTGAATACGCTGTAAATAACGGAGGTAGCCTGAAAGCAGTGAAAAGGCGTCTTGGCGTGGGGAAAAATCAGATGTATAAGTAAGGCAAGGCAGTAGATGAGCAAGTCAATGTCATCTCAAAAAGGGATACAATAGTCACAGTGGCCGAGGAGTTCTATAGGGATCTGTACAGTAGCCGAGACAGCCAGGATAATGCCGAACGAGACAGTAGTTCAGATACGATAGAGATCCCACCAGTAACGACCGAAGAAGTAAGAAAGGCTTTGAAAGAAATGAAAGGGGGCAAAGCACCTGGTATGGATCAGATAACAGCACACCTCTTGAAGGATGGCAGCGAAATTGTACTTGACAAACTGGCAAACCTGTATACGCAATGCCTAAAGCAGCAAGTGCACCGGAATCTTGGAAGAACGCGAACATCACCTTAATCCATAAGAAAGGTGACAAGAAGGACTTGAAAAATTACCGGCCGATCAGCTTACTGTCAGTCGTCTACAAGGTTTTTACCAAGGTAATCGCTAGCAGAATTTCTGCAACCTTAGATTTTAGTCAACCTAAGAACAAGCAGGGGTCCGTAAAGGTTATTCAACAATGGACCATATTCACACGATCAGTCAGGTGATAGAGAAGTGCGCTGAGTATACTGAACCCCTATATATAGCCTTCATAGAATATGAGAAAGCATTTGACTCGGTCGAAACCCTAGCAGTCATTCAAGCATTACGGAACCATGGGTAGATGAGCATTATGTAAGAATACTAGAAGGTATCTACAATGGGTCCACAGCTACCATCATCTTCCATAAAGAGAGCAGTAAAATACCTATAAGGAAGGGCGTCAGACAAGGAGACACAATTTCTCCAATGTTATTCACAGCATGTTCACAAGAAGTATTCAGAACGTTGGATTGGGAACAGGTGGAAGTAAGGGCTAATAGAGAATACCTCAGTAACCTCAGATTTGCTGATGACATTGCCTTGCTAAGTAACTCGGGGGACGAATTGCAAAGCATGCTTACTGCACTGGAAAAGAGTAGAACCGTGGGCCTGAAAACTAATATCCAGAAAACCAAAGTAATGATCAATAACCTCGGGACAGCACAGCGGTTTCAGATACGTGGCGAGGCAGTGAAAGAGGTAAGCGATTATATCTACTTAGGCCAAGTTGTGACCCCGGATCCGAACCATGAGGCAGAGATAATCAGAAGGATCAGAGTGGGGTGGAGTCATACGGCAGACATTTTCAGATAATGAATAGCAGCCTACCATTGTCCCTGAATTAGAAAGTGTATGACAGCTGCATCTTACCGGTACTCACCTACGGGGCAGAAACTTGGAGGCTCACTAAGAGGGTTCAACTTAAAATTGAGAACGGCTCAGCGGGCAATGGAGCGGAAAATGATAGGCAAACATTAATGGACAAGAAGAGAGCGGAGTGGGTCAAGGAACAAGCGCGTGTTAAGCACATATTAGTAGAAATTAAGAAGAAGAAATGGACGTGGAGAGGGAATGTAATGCGAAGGCAAGATAACTGTTGATCATTAAAGATAACACAGTGGATCCCTAGAGAAGGTGAGCGTTGCAGGGGGCGGCAGAAAGATTTTTTTTTGGGGGGGGGGGGGGGGGCAGATGGGCAGATGAGATCAAGAAGTTTGCGGGGATAAATTGGTCACAGTTTGCGCAGGACCGGGGTAATTGGAGAATAATGGGAGAGGCCTTTGCCGTGCAGTGGGCGTAGATAGGCGGGTGATGATCATGATGACCTTGGGTAGTAGGATTATACAAACCCGCCATTCACGTGACAGCACGGCGTGCGGTCATAAAGCATGATATCGGGGCCTCGAATGAATTCACGTACTATGGGCTCTTGATTTGCATCACTCTCGTGCGTTGAAAGCCATCCATTGTTTTTTAGCATGCAAACCCTGCTCTTCGCGGGAATGAGGCCATGACATTTCGGTCAATTTCAAACTTACTTGGCCTGTAAGCTACTCCGGTGGGTGCAAATTGACACAGTGACCGTTGAAGGCAATCGAAGCCAATGGGTCTTCGTAATGGGCAGATCGTACATTAGACGACGCAAGGCCCGCAAATCGTAACGTTGGTCTAACGCGCGACGCAACACCCGCAGTTGCCGCGATTTTCGTAATTTCCGCTTTGGTGTGGGGACGTCAGTTCCAGGCCCGGGTGGCGGGAACGTTCAATTACACTACAAATTTCTGGCCTAGTAACGCATTGGAGTTGCGAAGTACGCATGAATCATGTTGATGCCTGTGTGGATATATCATGCCGCATCCAAACTATGCAATGCCTAGATGTTTACTTACTTCAGGGTGGGATAAAATTATAGGTTCAGATGTTAGGCTTTAAGGTGTCGGCACTGATTTGTTGTGCGTGTTTATTCTGTCTCCCTCGTTTGTTGCGGCGTTGTTACCCTAAAGCATGACGTACCATCTCGCCCACATGAAGCTTTTGTTCCTTGATATATGTTACGGTTCGGTGGTGTGTGCATTTACTTTTCAACCAGGTTGCACCAGGCCATTACGCGTACTAATGAATACGGCATTGCCCGTTTCCCTTTCAGAGGACCAGCCCAGTTTAGTTGAGGAATCAAGAACCGAGGAGGATGTGGAGCTCGGGTGAGTGGTGTCCTTCCATGTATTGCATTTATGCGCAAACTGTTTCTATAAAAGCTTGCGATGCCTTTGTACACGTGTATACATGGTGTTGCGATGATGAATTAGATCTGTTGGGCGGGTGAGGCGCGACCACGGGCGGCGCTGCAAGCGCGCATTCGTGACGTCGGCTTAGGGATTCTCACATTCGTCCGTCTGCTTCACTTGGGCTCGCGCTCCCTGCGGTTTCTTTGCGCGCGGTTGACTTTGTATGCTTGTCCGCACCAGATATTTAGAATGCGCCACTTTTTATCATAGTAAAACACTTCAAATCGCATGCACTAGCTCAAGGAGTGATTTGAAGTATAGTTTTTGATACCGCTCCGGAAGAAATAGCATTGCTGGCGTCGCCCAATCCCTGCGAAGCCGGTCGTGTGCGGAGCGCGAAGAGTCGGAGCTAGGCGCCAGCTTCTGCATTCGTAATCTTTCGAACAAAGGGAACAGCCAGTCTAATAACCGAAAAGAGTGACAATGCAAGACCAAAACAAATTGCGGGCCTTCGGGGCTGTCGGCTTTGGCAAAAGGCATTACGATTCCCGGTAATCGTATGCAAGGTAAAGCAGTTTGTGGAACCTTACCAAACACTGGAAAGTATTGCGTCACATCACTTTACGTTGTGATGGCATAAAAGTGTAGCGACATCATCGCCATCGTCACCATCATCAGCATTCTTTGGCAAATACCATCAGCGGACTGGCGCGTGAGAGTTCCAAGCGACACAGTTGGAACGCGACTCAGCAGCTGGGCGGCCGCTCGTTCTGGTCGGGCCTACGCAACCTAAATATATGTGGGAAGCCGCATCCGCTTCACGCCTGCTTCCTACAAGTGGTGACTCAGACGTGATAGCTCGAAGCGATGTTGCTTATGTGCGAATGCCCCATGAGGCACCCAGAAGGGTTGGTGAATGCTCTGCGAACTCGAACGCGTTGCTGTCCGAAGGCGGCGGGCCAAAACGTTGTCTCCGCTGAATTTCTGACTCCCGCACAGTCATGAAAGGAGCGAGTTGACGGGGTGCGACAAGTCGGTCGTAAGGTGCATGACGTTTGTGTGGTCTAATGCGGCGTTGACGGCTCGAAGCAGAAGACGCGGCGCCCGAAAGCGAAACAGGCACGAGTGCACGTGGTGGATGGCTCGGAGGCCGAATGCGGTCTTATTTGTTCTGGTCTGCCTGACCCGCCACCGTTTCGGTCACAGGTAGTTGGATTGTGTCCATCTTTGCTCGTTGAGATCCTACTAGTCCAAGTGCTTCCTTGGAGGAGTCACGCTGCTCCTGCGGATCCAACAGGACGGAAGGCGTAATGTCACGACCGCAGATGGTTGGTGCGTCGATGGTAGTCTTGTCGGTGGCGCACTGTACCTGTCGTGTATGCCATTTAGCTGGCTGCGTTGCGGAGCGCACGTTGTGGAGTGGTGTCAGGGAAGGGCTCACGGTGGGCTTAGATGGGGTTGGCGTCAACCGAGGAGGGAGGAAGGTCGGCGCCTCGGTGCTTTGCGGATCATCGGCGCCTGGTTGTGGTGTGGTAGAAGTGGCAATAATTTTCACTGGTGGTGATTGTCAAAGAATGCTGATGATGATGATAATGGCGCTGATGGTGGCGATGGCGATGATGTCGCTACAGGGCTCCCCCCCCCCTTAGCGCGTTAAGATGACAGAGCTAGGCGCTAGGGGGGGGGGAGCGCTGTAGCGACATCATCGCCATCGTAACCATCAGCGCCACTATCATCATCGGCAATCTTTGACAATCACCATCAGTGGTCTGGCGCGTGGGAGTTCCACGCGACACAGTTGGCACGCGACTCAGCAGCACGGCGGCCGCTTATTCTGGCCGGGCCTACGCAACCTAAATAAATGTGGGAAGCCGCATCCGCTTCACGCCTGCTTTCTACAAAAAGTATGCCGACATTCACTATGGGCATGCATGAAAGTATGCCGACATTCACTATGGGCAGTACACTCTGTAGGTTAAGTTACAAATAACCTACTCTGCGTATAGGCGCGTGCTGATTTTATACCAGGCTTCTAACCAGTGCGGAGGCTTATTGAGAAAAACAAGTCTCGTGTGTGGTAAAAATGCAGTATCACTATGTTTGTTCAGATCTGGACCTACTCTGCGTATAGGCGCATGCTGATTTTATACCAGGCTTCTAACCAGTGCGGAGGCTTATTGAGAAAAACAAGTCTCGTGTGTGGTAAAAATGCAGTATCACTATGTTTGTTCAGATCTGGAGGGATATTTCGGTAGATTTTACACAGCCATATATCTTCCTAATATTCAGATATGCGTTATAGCAGAAGTCAACTCAAGGGGAGGAGAAATATAAGGAGGAGGAGAAAACTTCAACAGTAAAATCGAGCTGGTTAGTGGACGGGCTTCCCAGTCCAGGATAAGAGAGTAAGAGTAATTTTTTTTTCAATTCATCGAACGTCAACCCCAGGAGTAGGCAAAGATTTGTTCTTTACAAAGTGTACTGTTGCGCGAGTTCGTAGTTACGAGCACTGACTTCCATCTAAATTTAATACGATGAACTTTGCACCTTTTATAGACACATTCTCCATGTTAACATAACTACAAAAAATTCTTATCTCTAGTAATACACAAACACATCAGCAGTCGTTCAATGCACATGGCATTATTTATACAGACAACAATTCATGTCATTTGCAAAGTGCCGGACGTGTTCGAAAGGAAGTCTATCTCTTTTTTTGACAACGCAATAGACGCCCGGCTTACACATTTACTGCCATGCCTTGAAATTGCGTGCGCTTCAATATTTTCCCGAGTAGTTTGATTACCGCTCCTACCTATCACCTCGCACATTTCAAACTGAGGTTTACATCCACAAGATTTGCAATGCATGGCCAAGAACCCATCGTTTCCTTTTTTGACATTGTTGTCGTGCTCCCTCAATCGGTCATTAAGGCATCTGCCAGTTTGACCGATGTACACAGACCCACATTTCCTCAGGGGAATGCGATACACCACACGATCCAAGCATGGGACGTACTGTGTACGATGCTTTACATGGCACCCACGGTTGTTCGCACCTGTTTTTGTAGTTTTTTGGCGAATGTCACCAGCTTGTGGGGAGCCCTAAGCGCTACCTTCACGTGTACACGGTTGGCGATCTTCTTTAAACCGTGAGACAAGCCGTGAATGTACGGGACAACGGCAACCTTTCTCCGCTCACTTTCGTGAGCAGGCCCGTCATGCCCATCCTTACGATGGCAAGATTTCAGGTTCCTCAGGAGGCCTTCTGTCACCGATACGACCAGATGGAGTGGGTAGCCAGCCGTTCGAATCAGACTGACCTGCTCGTCAAAGGCAGTTTGCACGGCATGGGGGCACGACTTACTTAAGGCGTCCGACATGTGTGTTGGCGGTACAATCCTCGTGCCAACAAGCCGCTTCTCCCGTATCATTCCGCACATTCCGCACTGGTAAAAAGGGGAATAGTTAGGCTGTGCGTCTCGGACGCCTTAAGTAAGTCCTGCCCCCATGCCGTGCAAACTGCCTTTGACGAGTAGGCCAGTCTGATTCGAACGGCTGGCTACCCACTCCACCTGGTCGTATCGGTGACAGAAGGCCTCCTGAGGAACCTGAAATCTTGCCATCGTAAGGATGGGCATGACGGGCCTGCTCACGAGAGTGGGAGGAAAAAGGTTGCCGTTGTCCCGTACATTCACGGCTTGCCTCACGGTTTAAAGAAGATCGCCAACCGTGTAGACGTGAAGGTAGCGCTTAGGGCTCCCCACAAGCTGGTGACATTCGCCAAAAAACTACAAAAACAGGTGCGAACAACCGTGGGTGCCATGTAAAGCATCGTACACAGTACGTCCCACGCTTGGATCGTGTGGTGTATCACATTCCCCTGAGGAAATGTGGGTCTGTGTACATCGGTCAAACTGGCAGATGCCTTAATGACCGATTGAGGGAGCACGACAACAATGTCAAAAAAGGAAACGATGGGTTCTTGGCCATGCATTGCAAATCTTGTGGATGTAAACCTCAGTTTGAAATGTGCGAGGTGATAGGTAGGAGCGGTGATCAAACTACTCGGGAAAATATTGAAGCGCACGCAATTTCAAGGCATGGCAGTAAATGTGTAAGCCGGGCGTCTATTGCGTTGTCAAAAAAAAGAGATAGACTTCCTTTCGAACACGCCCGGCACTTTGCGCATGACGTGAATTGTTGTTTGTATAGATTGTGCTAAGTGTATTGAACGCCTGCTGATATGGTTGTGTGATACTAGAGATACGAATTTTTTTGTAGTTATGTTAACATGAAGAATGTGATTAAAGGTGCAAGGTTCGTCGTCTTAAACTTAGTTCGAAGTCAGCGCTCGTTCTGTCGTCTTTCTGTGTCCTTGTTTGATTTCGCGTTGTAGCATTTTTTACATTGTCCTTTACGCCTGAAGGAGTTGAAAAGGCTTGGACATATTCTATCGGTTTCGATTCTTGTTATACTGAAAACCGGCACGTGTACTTGCGTTCGTTATCGTGTACATCAAGCCTTCAGAAACTTAATCATGTCCTAACTGTTGGGGTTAGGTCAGGTTCGTATGGTAACAATGGTTACGATAGAAATTCGGGGCACAAGAGCCACCTCGGAGTACTCGGAACAACGTTGTCTGCGCTGTTTTGACGTTCCGTAGCACAAACCCTTTCATTCAATTTGCATGCGAATAAACAACGCACGCTGCGGATATGCACCTCCCTGTACGCAGCCATAACGAAAGCCAATTTCTGAAGTACTGAATGCCTTACAGTCCGAAGAGAATATCCACACGAACTTTGTGAGCCTCCCAAACATCCCCAAACCTACTAATAAGGTGTTTATGATGGTGCACAAAAATAATGCGTTGCGCACAGAAAAAAAAGATTCATCTGATACAAGTCAAACAAACGAAAGAAATAAGAACGCCGTTTTATTTCCTGCTGTGCGATGTGCGTGTAGGGACCCGCTGTTTGGTGCGTAGCATCCGCGCCTGTTGAGCACATCAAAAAGCATCTCAAAATACTTTATGGAAGCCTTCGCCTTTTGATTACTTATCGAGGAGCTCTGAGCACTGAACCTCGGACATAAGCTAGAAAGGACGACACGATCTTCCGAGTGGTGCTCTAAGAAAATTGAAGTTGTTCACTTTCTCCTAGAGTGTTGCAAACTTGTGCGGGATACAGCTTAAAATTATTAAGATGAGCCAGAAGCTGGCAAAATAAGCGAATTACTGGAAATATGCTTTCTCATGCACCTAAGCATCAAAGGGGGCGATTTCCAGCACAGGCACTGTTGCCCCTCACAAGCGGACGACAGCGGCGCGAGTCCCTAAGCTGACATAAGAGCCAGCGGGCTCCATTCAAACATCTCACCGCCAATAATTTTTCTGACCAAGCCGCTTGTTGGTTTGCGCTTAAGATTTCCACAAGTTCCTGTTTCATGGTCTATTTTGTTTGTCCCAAGAGCGCGCGAACCGCACTTAACATGCCTATTAAGAAAATATAAAGGCTTTTTTTATTTGCGATAGTATGCCTTTTGGCATAAAGTCCTAAAGGTACAAGTTGGCACCCCTTTACCGGAGGAAGTCCAGAAGACAGCGGTGGTGGGGCCCCCCACAGCCACAAATAAAGGCGATGCTCGCCTGTGAGATAGCTCGCGGTCATCTCGAACGTCACGTCCAGCCTGGAACAGGAGCGCCAGCGGGGGATGCAGAACGAAACGTGCGATGCCGTTTTGCAAAAAGAACCCTGATTTCACGACTGGCTATCCTCATCATAATCATAAACGAGGCTGGTCAAAAAAAGAAACGGCGCTTCAACTATTGGTCCAAGGCTGGAGAAACAGCAAAGCTGGCGGCCCCTCTCCCTTCGTCGGAAACGCGGCTGTTGTCCTCCCGTGAATTTCCGAACTTACCGCTGAAAGCTCTTCATGACTGCTGGGCACGGATCGTTTCGTTCGCAAGCTTTCACACCTCTCCCAAAGTGGACCGCGTTAGGACGCGCTAGAACCCACGTCGACCGGCTTCGCGAACTCTCCGTCTGCGCTCCCCACCCCACTTCAGGCGCGCACGCAAGTAAACTGGCGAGTGGGGAGAGAGAGAGAGAGAATCAAATTTGTTGGAACTCTGGTTTTAGGGTGGGGGAGTGGCGGTGGCCCAAGGGCCCGCCGCGACGTCGAGGGCACGACCGGTGACCAGTTCTTGGAGGTCGCGGTCGGAGCACCCCAGAGCAGCTGTTCCCAGAGGGTGGGGGAGGGTAGAGGTGGGAAAGGATCGCGCGGACATTCGCAGAGCGAGTGATAGAGCGTGTCCGGCGCGTCACACAAGGGGCAGTTGGGAGAGGAAAAGAGGTGAGGGTGCGTATGCATTAATAGAGTGCGGTGAGGAAACGAGTGAGTCTGAAGAAGGCGCCACATGTGGGCAGCCTCGGCGGTGAGGGAGGGGTGGGGAGGGGGAAGTTGTCTGCGAAGGAGGCGCTAATGTTGGGTGATATCCCGGTATGTGATGAGTACCGAATGGGACATCTCGGGAACGCCGTGTGTAGGTGTAAAGAAGCGCCTGCCCGGTGTGTCAAAGCTCGGGCTTGGTGGTGGGCAGCCTCATTACCACCTATGCCGGTGTGGGCCGGGATCCACAGCAGCGTCACGGGTTCGGAGGGGGTCGAGTGCGAAGAATTTGGAGGGCCAGTGATGAAATGGTGCCTTTGAGGTAATTTCGCATGGCGGGTTGCGAATCTGATAATATAATGAGAGGGGTGGGTGTTTGGGTAAGAGCGAGGGCAATTGCCGCCTCCTCCGCGGTAACTCAGGTCGAGGTGAGCACCGTGGCTGAAGCTTGCGGGTCGGCGCCAGGTGTTCCAATGACCACAATGCCAAAAGCGGGCTTGCTCGGATAGTCAGCCGCGTCTACATATACGACGCTCGGGGAAGGGGAGTAGCGTCTGAGATGATCCCGGGCACGGGCTAAACGGCGACCAATGTGGAAGGCGGGATTCATATTGCGAGGAAGGGGTTTGATGTGGATGCTGGAGCGGATTGAGAGAGGGGTGGTAGCCATAGGATCGAGTAGAATGGGTGGGTCGAGATGCGCTCGTTCAAGAATGCAGCGGCCGGTGGGCGTTTGGGATAGGCGAGTGATTTGGGCAGTGCGGTGCGCTTCGAGTAGCTCCGTCACCGTGTTGTGTAGACCTAGGGCTAGAAGTCGTTCGGTAGGGGCGTGTGTGTAGGCAAGAGAAGCTCTGCACGATAGGCACGTCTTAAAAGAGCATCCAGGGACTGCTTCTGAGCGAGGGTGAGGGTGGCGTACGGTAGGTGGTAGCAGAAGTGAGAGATGAGGAAGCTATGAAGGAGGCGAAGGCGCTCAGATTCAACGAGGCTATTTTTACGGGTCGTGATGCGTTTAATGAGGGCAATGATCTGCGTGGTGTAAGTGCGAAGCTGGGCGATGGTGTGTGTGCTGCTGCGAGTAGAGTGTATGATAAAGCCAAGGATGCGGACTTGTGAGACATGGGGAATAATTGTGCCATCGAGCGAGACCTGGATGGATTCGGCGGCACCGTGTAGAGAGGTGGACCGGGATCGCCGTGGAGGTAATATAAGTAATTCTGATTTGGAGACAGAGCAAGAGAGACAGGCAGCTTGGGCATGCTGGTGTACGATAGAGGCGCCCTGATTGAGGGTCTCTTCGATCATGGCATCACTACCGCTGGGCACCCATAGTGGAATGTCGTCAGCATAGATCACAGATCGGAGGTTGGGGGTGTGCTCAAGTGCGCGAGCGAGAGGCGTCATAGCCAGGTTAAAGAGAAGCGGAGAAAGGACGGCGCCCTGGGGCGTGCCGCGAGAGGGCATAGGGAAAGTCGTGGTGTGGAGTGAGCCGAGGCGCAGTGTAGCGGTGCGGTAAGAAAGGAAGTTTGTTATGTAGGTGTGTGTGCGACTGCCAAGATTGTTGTGGTTGACGGAGTCGAGGATGGCGTGGTGGGAAATATGATCGAAAGCTTTATGTAGATCAAGTGCGAGGATGGCGGCGTTGTCAGATTTAGGTGGCTGGGCGAGGATGTCAGCGTGAATCTGGAGCATAGCATCCGGGGTCGAAAGGCTAGGACGAAAACCAATCATATTGGGTGGGAGTAGCTGATTCTCTTCGAGGTAGGCAGTAAGGCGGGTGTTGATGACATTCTCTAAGAGCTTGCCTAGGCATGAAGTGAGCGATATAGGCCGGAGATTTTCAAGTGCAAGAGTTTTGTTGGGTTTAGGGATTAGATAGATGTTTGCGTGTTTCTACGAGCTGGGAAGTGTGCCGTGCTCCCAGTGGTAGTTAAACAAAGTGGTGGTGTGATCAATACAAGTATCGTCAAGATTTCGGAGTAGCTTGTTAGTTATGGCGTCCGCGCCTGGTGCGGTTTGGCGGCGCAGGGAACGTAAGGCCTGTATGATTTCCTCGCGGGAAATTTCAGCATCGAGGGTGAGGTTGGGAGCTCCGGCGTAGCGTGCAATTGGTGGCTCGGAGGAATTTTTTTTTTTCAATACTGCCAGTCTCATTCCGAGACCATAGCAGGTGGGCATACAGATGGTACATGTGGTACATGCAGGTGGTACATAAATAAATATCAGCGCAGAAAACAGAAACAGGAATGTAGTGAAATGACAGTCAAAAGAGCGAAAAATATACAAATTTGTTTGCTTTAATTAGATAGGAAGAAATACGGAGCTGAAATTCTTAAACAACACACTTGAAAACTTACAACATGAACACACTCATAAGAAAAAGCATAATCAAGTCACGCTTTTTAACTTAAGACAAAGAAACCAACACCAAAAAGAAGAGCAATTGTGCATGAAATCCAGTGGTACACAGGCAAATAATACGAAACTTGCAAACACCCCAGTTAACACTTATATACTCCACAAATACGCTTTCACTGGTGGCGCAATGCCGCTGGGGATGCGAGTGTTGCCACATCAACAGAACATATTTTCTAATTTTGGTGCAAAGTCAGATACCGATGTCGCATTAGTTAAGGAGGGATCTAAACAGTTCCATTCCCTTATTGCAAGTGGAAAAAAGGAGTGCTTGAATGTGTCATTGCGGTAGGAGTACTCTTTCAGTGTGTGTGAATGTTTGTGCCTGGTAACGCGGGAGTCTGATGGACGAATATACAATGATGGGTCAATTTTATAATGGTTGTGAAGTAGCTGAAAAAGAAATTTAAGGCGCGCTTGTTTTGCTCTAATCGCAAGTGTTTGGAGGCCAGAGCTTGCTAACATATTTGTGGGAGAATCAGTGCGCTTATATTTGTTGCAGATGAACCTTGCTGCCTTCCTCTGTACATTTTCTAGCTTTTGAATGTTAGTGACTGTATAGGGAAACCATACTGTGTTAGCATATTCTAATACCGGTCTTACGTAAATAGTATAGGCTAAAAGCTTGGTTGAGTGAGGGGCCAACCGAAGGCATCTGCGAAGATAAAAGAGCTTGCGCAGAGCAACTGAAGTAATATTAGAGATGTGCGCATCCCATCTGAGGTTTGAAGTAATCGTGACGCCTAAATATTTATGTTCATTCACTTTTTCAAGCCTGGTGCCTCTAATGCTGTAGTCATACTGCATAGCTTCTTTTTTTCGGGTTATCGTCATGCACACTGTTTTTTGGGGGTTAATCGACATTTGCCACATGTCGCACCAGTTGGAAAGATGGTGTAAAGAATCGCTTAGTGCAAGGTGATCTGCATGACTGTAATTTCTTTGTAAATAATGCAGTCGTCGGCGAAGAGCCTAATGTGCAAGAGATACTGTCTGTGATATCGTTAGTAAAAACAAGAAATAACAAAGGCCCTAAAACGGAGCCTTGTGGTACTCCGGATGGAATAGGCAGGGTTTCTGACGGTACTTGGTCATACAGGACATATTGCAAACGGTCAGTTAAGAAGTCCTTAACCCCAATCTGTTAATATTCCATCTCCAATAATACTTCGAAGTTTTGCAATTAATTTATTGTGACATACGGAATCAAATGCTTTAGCAAAGTCTAGTAGTATGATATCCGTTTGCGTGCAATTGTTAATAGATAATGCTAAATCATGAACAACTTCTGTTAGTTGCGTGATAGTCGATAATCCGCTGCGAAACCCGTGCTGGCACGATGACAAAACGCCCTTAGTCTCTAAAAAAACGGTTAAGTGTTTCAAGATTATATGTTCCAATATTTTGCATGACGTGCTGGTTTAAGATATTGGCCTAACATTTGAAGGGTTATCGCTATTTCCTGCTTTGGGAATCGGTGTGATTTTAGCTTTTTTCCAGTCGTCTGGAAGTTTTTGCTAGGGCGAGAGATTTGCGGAAATCATACCAAGGTATTTGCTTGCACCATTCGGCATATCGCTTAAGAAAAGGATTGGGGACGTCATCTGACCCGGAAGATTTTTTGGGGTCTAGTCCGAGCAAAAGGCAAAATATTCCTTCGTCAGTTACATCTAGAGGGCTGATTACAGTATTATCCATATGTGCAAGCTGTGGAATTTTCCCGTCATCTTTTGTGAAAACGGAATGGAAAAAGTTGTGTACATATTGGACTTTGCCGTTTTCTGTTGCAATGAAAGTTCAGGACTGTTGTTTTTTCTAGGGCTGAAATGCTTCCAGAACCTTTGTGGGTTACCAGTAATGAATGACGGTAGCGTTACTTTAAAGTAATGTTGTTTTGCTTGCTTTGTTTTGGCCTTAAAGTGTGAAATAGCTATTTTTAGTTTTGATGTATTCGCACTGCAGCACTGTTGTTTTACCGCTTTCCGAAGTCGTTTTGACTTTCCTCTTTGCGTGTAGAATTTCTCTTGTGATCCAGGGGTTATTTCTTTGCGGCCGTGTAGGCCGCAATGGAATAAATTATTCATGCAGTGCAGAACAGTGCGCTTGAACCTTAGCCAGAGGTCATTTACAGTTGTGGCAGGATCACAGTTCAATTCCACAAACTCGTAAAATTCATGAGCTAAATAAGTTAGTACGCTGGCGTCGTCTGCTTTACTGAAGTCTGGAACATGGTTTACTGTTGATTGTAGGTGTAATCTGTGATCAAGTGTTAACCGGCAAATAGGCACTCTGTGGTCTGAATGCCCTCTACAACATCAACTTGAGTGTCCATATGGCTAAGGTGACTACTAATAAGTATTAATCTAGTACACTTGTGGCTGTTCCTTGAACACGAGTTGGGCATGAAACAATTTGATGGAGGTTAAAATTTAACATTAAATCGAATAAATCCTCTGAACCCTGTGAGGTGTGGTGCATGGTACTCCAGTTTATATCAGCAAGGTTTTAAAATCACCCATTATCACGACTGCAGAGCTATGGACATGCTGCTGAAGAAATTGTGGATGGAAACTATGCATTCCGAACCAGAAGATGGGCTACGATAAACGCAACCCCGCCACTATGCTTGTGCTATTGCACAAAATTTTGCAGAAAACGCTTCTGTGTCCGGAACATCTGGCAGTAGTGTGTATGAAATGGGACGTCGAATTAACCAACGCGACGCCTCCGCCTCGAGATGGTCTGTCTTTTCGGATGACAGAATAGTAGGGGAGTGATTTCATGGTCGAGTATATCTGATGAGAAGCCAGGTTTCTGTGATTGCTACAATATCTGGTTCATGAAGTAGCAACAGGTCTTCAAGTGGCTGCACTTTATTCACGACGCTTCTGGCGTTCACGTTTAGCAATGTTATTTTTTGTTTTGTTGATACTCCGCGTGTTTGGCCGAGTTGGTATTCGTAGTTTTTTGGCTTGTTCAGAGGCACCCTTTCTTCTTTCTCCTCATCCCAAACGAACGCGCAGTCATTTATGTACAGCTTCTCGAAAGCCAGCGCCACTTTTTCCTTTTTGTCTCGGTTCGATTTCGCACTGTCCCAAAGCTTTTTCTAATTTCGCGAGTTTTTGCGACAAAAATCTTCGCCAATGGCGTAATCGGTGCCCTTTAGGTGCTTTCCATTCTTTAATATGGCTTCCTTCTGACGCGAATCCACAAGTTTGAAGATAACTGGTCTGGTTTTATTTGGAGCAGGTTTACCTAGCCGGTGGATGCGCTCGATCGCAATCGGTTGTAGTTTGAGTTTATCCTGTATGACGTCATTGTTCACGCTTGTGCGAGGGTTTCACTTGTCTCAGATTGTGCTTCCGGCAATCCGTATACGATTAGATTGGATCTTCTGCCTCCTATTCTCAAGATCGTCTATTCTTTTTTCTAATGTTTGTATTACCCTAGTCATTGAATTAAGTTGCGTTTTGCAGTGCCCTAGCTCTACTTCAAGGACTGACAGAGCGTCAAGCTTGTTATCTATGTCTACTAGCCGCTTTTCTTTTATTTCTTTAATGTCGCTTGCAATGTCCTTCAGTTGGTTAAAAACTTCTTCAAGGGTGGGGCCTGGGTTTAGTTTCAATGTCTCCTCCCAACAATAACAGTTTTTTTAAGAAACTCCGTGCTATCAAACACCATGCTAAACAGCCGTGGGCACGGCAACACCAACAAGAAGCGGTCACTTGAGCGAAAGCATTTACCATAGTTTCTGCTCACCTGCAGAACGAAGACAAATGGGTTAGCGAACCGCATTCCGCCGGTGAAGCCGTGCCCAGTGGCCGTCGCATCAGTGAGGCTGGCTTTTATTAGGTGGTCTGGAAGGGGGCGCTTGCCAGTTGGATCCTGCGCACCGAGATGCGCCGATGTCGTCTTGCGTGGACTGATTCCATTCAGCAGGCCCGGCACGTGTGGTAACCGTCTTCAAGATTAGCGCCGTTTCGTTGATCCTCAGCCATCCAGTATCGCCATTGCTGGCGGGGGTACAGGTGGATGAGGCAGAACTGCAGAACGAAGACAAATGGGTTAGCGAACCGCATTCCGCCGGTGAAGCCGTGCCCAGTGGCCGTCGCATCAGTGAGGCTGGCTTTTATAGGTGGTCTGGAAGGGGGCGCTGCCAGTTGATCCTGCGCACCGAGATGCGCCGATGTCGTCTTGCGTGGACTGATTCCATTCAGCAGGCCCGGCACGTGTGGGACCGTCTTCAAGATTAGCGCCGTTTCGTTGATCCTCAGCCATCCAGTATCGCCATTGCTGGCGGGGTACAGGTGGATGAGCAGAACTGCAGAACGAAGACAATTGGGTTAGCGAACCCCATTCCGCCGGTGAAGCCGTGCCCATTAGAGGTCGGTATAGGGCTTTTAAGGCGGGATATGATGTATAGGGCTTTAAGGCGGGATATGATATCTTGCTTGGTGCCATCTTGCTTGTGGAGAAGCTGTGTGATACGTAAGGATTGGCTGGATTTGGATTTGGAAGGGTCAAGCAGGTGTCGTAATAGAGCCCAGGTGCGACGCATGTTGAGGTACCCCGCATTTCGTCGCAGAATTGGTGCCAGTTGGCCCGCCTAAGGTATTCGGCGTGTCGTGTAATTTCAGTGCGGAGGAGTTCGAGTCGGCGGCGCAGGGCTCGGCGGTGCTTGTGTTTGCGCCACCGTCGCTCGAGGCTACTGTAAGCCTCCATAGATTGCATCATTTTGGAGTCCACGTAGGCGGAGGGGATTTCGGGGTCTACGAGTTTCTCGTGTTGTTGCTTAGCGTGCAACAGGTTGGCGACCACTGCTCGAGGTCAGTGTCTTTGTCAGGGTCAGGGGGGAGCGATATGTTGACTGTGTAAGCGAAATGCATCCCAGTTCCGTTATATGCGTGTGCTGTGGGTGCTCGTCTAAAGAGATGTGTATCGTGGTGTGCAACTCGGTAATGAAGTGATCGCTGCCCAAGGTATGTGGAAGAGGGTGCCAAGTGGCAGGACCGAGACGATGTGAGCAAGTGATATCGGGGGCTGTGTCGCGCTGTACACTCTTTCCTATGCGTGTGCGAGGTCAGGGTCGTTTGTGAGTGTGAGGTGGAGTTGTGTGATCGCCTCCCACAGCAGGCGCCCTTTACGAGTTGTGCGGGAGTAGGCCCACGCAATTATGCGGGGCATTACAAATCGCCCATAATGAGGAGGGGTTGGTGGCCTGCGTGCTGGAGAGCCGATTGGAAGATGTGATGAAATGTGTGTTGCGTGTTTCGGGGAGAGCTGCAGATATTAAGTACGTTAAGTTGTCTGTGTCCTATACGTTTGGGTAGGATGGTCGTGAAACCAGCCGCGGTGGCTCAGTGGCTAAGGCGTTGCGCTGCTGAGCACGAGGTCGCGGGTTCGATTCCCGGCCGCTTTTCTGATGGAGACGAAAAGCAAAAACGCCCGTGCGTACGAGATTTCGGCGCACGATAAAGATCCCAGGTGGTCAAAATTAATCCGGAGCCCTCCACTACGGCGCGCCTCATCGCCTGCGTTGCGTCGGCGCGTTAAACCCTACAATCAATGAATCAAGGATGGTCGTGAATATGTGTGGAATGTCGAAAGGCAGGCTGCGCTGCTCTACACTGTAGTTGCGGTGTATTAGAGTTGCCAGATGAGGAAAATTGGAGTGTCGGTATGCTTTGTAATTTAACAGTTTGACATTAGGGCCCGTTTCCTGAAGTGCAATGACTGTAGGCGTGTGAGACAGTGTGGTGATGAAAGCTTGAAGCGATGCCCGCTTCGTCTTGAAGCTGCGGCAGTTCCATTGCCAGGCTATGGGCCTCGTGCACTGCAGTTTCAAATAAACATGTGGCGCCACCTGGGAGCGGCGGCGGAATTTTTTCTTAAGAAAAAAATAAACATATACAGCAGTTCGCTACGCGGCTTAGTTTAAACAACAACCGTAAAATAAGTATACAACAATTACCACGTTTTTTTTAATTCACAATTGTTATAATAATAGAAATATTACGCTGACGAGTTGTGCGGGAATACAAGCCGAAATAATTTAGAAAGCGCCCCTTCTCCAATACAAGCAGACGACAGTACACGGATCAGCTGCCTGCGACGCCGACGTTCCCGAAGCACATAGTACCCGAAAAGAAATAAAAAGAACAGATCCATAAATGCATTTGCGTATGTGCACGCTACTTGCCGTAAGACCGCTGCAAAAAAAAATGCCGTGTATCCAGTGCATATTTTTGTAGCGCCTCAATTAGCCTTTGGTGTGCACGCATCAGAAAATACATGGAGCAACCCACGGATAT
Organism: Haemaphysalis longicornis; assembly: GCA_013339765.2. Lineage (NCBI taxonomy): Eukaryota > Metazoa > Arthropoda > Arachnida > Ixodida > Ixodidae > Haemaphysalis > Haemaphysalis longicornis. The sequence goes on from CM023458.1 coordinate 19,957,255, forward strand.
GCATGCTTGAATTGTACGTAGTCATACCAGCAAAATATGAAGCTTTAAAATGAAAACAGAAACGTAAATATTCACGCTACACTGCGACACAACCGTAAACAGATGGACACACACCAGCCACAATTCGGAGACTCGCATCTACACTTTTATTTAAAGGACTCTCAAATATCTCAAACATGTACAACTTGTAGTTTGCGTTTGAAAAACGAGTTGAAGTGGGGCTTGTTGCGCAAAATATTTTTGCTGACAAAGATAACTTGCAGCGTAGTCACACAAACATCACGTACAACTGTCAGCTTTGAAACAATCTCCATTATTCAAAATGGTCTTATTTTATCAAGGTCACTCCGAATGCGAGAGGAATCATTCGTGCACAATTAAAGCTCCTGTTGTGCGATCTACCATATCTGTGCCCGTGTCTATGTCGAGCGATAAACAAGGTAAATAAACGTTCAGAGGCTTTCATGAAAGCCTCGTCTCGCGCATCTACGTCCAAAATTATTCGCATATTAAGTATGCATATATAAACCTATGAAAGCACTTCAAAAAGCATTGTAATATTTTTATGAGCCCATCCAACGAACTCATCGTAGTTTCAGCAGTTTGAGGTAGAGTTTACTCAAGCAGTTGGCATTTTCAAATACCTGCCTCTACAAACCTGAATCTTCGGGCTCTTGAAGCCGCTTATCCTTGGTGTCGCAATTTATACACACAAACCTTTCGCCGCGATTTCACACACACAACACATCAAATCACTTCCTGACATGTACAAGGCACAGGGGAGTGTACACACGGGAGAAATTCGCTTCTGCAAGCACCATGAAGTCGCGTAGTCGGTCTTCTCCTCACAATAAGCTTTCCGCCAACTGCTTGGTTATGCCAGCAGTTCTAACCCAGCCGTTCTGATCTACGGCTAAATAAATCAAATCCACCAAAGCCACCAAAGCGACCACAGCAACGAAGGCGTTGCTGGCGTCGTTTGGACGTTATGCCGTTATTTCATGCTGTTCGGGGGCCGGCGGCCCCACAAAAAATTTTCCACTGGTGGAGCCAGCGATCACACCCTCCCTCACACATACATTATCGCTTCCGGGAGGCGATGCACACACAGACGCACACTCCTGCACTCCTCTCGTTCTCTTGGTAACATCGCGGGCTTCCGTCTTTTTATTTTTATCTTTTATTTGGGCGGCGCTGCTGGTGTTCAGTGGAAGCCGTTGCGAAATGACAGCGTGACCGCGCGCTGCGCGGAGACAAAACCGCGCTTGTTTAAAACTGTTTTTTTGTGTGATGCATCGCTTTCCTGTCGCCTTTGCGAACCATATACCATATTCTATTTAATAAAGTACCGTTTGGCTGTTCGTATCGCATGGCAACAGAATAGCGGTCATTCCTTCTTTCTCTTCTAATAATCGTACTGCGCGGAATACTATCCTCCGGACGTCGTTTGCTCACGGACTTCAGAAATTATGCCTCCGTTGTCCGCAAGATGGCGCTGAACACAGCGCATCAGTGGCGCCACCATACAAGCGCACGAGGCCCATAACGTCTTTAGAGGTCATTGTCGGCGTCTATGGGTATGGGGGCGTCCGCAGGAGTTAGGTTACAGCACGCGATAGGTCACGCCATGAACTGGCCGACGCGGGGCGTTCCTCACGGTGCGCATGCTCACGTATACGCTCAACTGGGTGCAGTTTTCTTGTAACGCTCCACGGCGGAGCTTAAAGCTTAAGCAGCTCTCCTGTTAAAATGGCTCGTTTTGTGTTGGTTAAAGCGCGAGACACATGCACGACTGTGTCGTCGTATGCGATGCGCGACTGGTCCGAAATATGGCTGCGACGACTAGACGTACGCGTGATTCTGAGACTAATGTTCCACTGCGTGCGTACGACGCGTCATCGACCGTGCTCCGCCCACTGTTTTCGTTCCATGGTTGCCTCCCTTTCTAGGCTCACTCCCGCCGATTTAGATATGCGCTTGAGAAAAATGAGCAGGAAAAGAAAACACTTATCAACTTGAGGGAACATGAATAGTGCTATTACGTTATACATTGAGTTTTATATGGCCAGTAAAGTGGTGTGGGGACGTTTAGCACCGACGATTCCGCTCGTCTATGCTGTTGGTACCGTTGGCAACATGGCTACCAGCAGAACAAACTGTTGGGCCAGTTCGTGCACATCTGGTAAAACTTAGTGCGCGATTCAACAAGGACAACATAAAGACGACAAACGCAAGCGCTCACTCGCAAGTAGTTTTATTGGAGGCATCGTCTCATATATATACACAAAAATTCCCTGGAGCATGAACGCAAGAACACCAAACACACAAAAAAGACACTGGTGAGATAGCTGCAATCTGAGCAGCTTCCAAAAAAATGAAATTCACTCGCACGCAGTAACACCGATGTCTCACCGACGCACTGGTCCCCTTTCTTCTTCGTATGAAAGGCTTCAAAAAGCTCCTTGACCATTGTTTTCACATTTGCCTGGATTAGTAATCTTCTGTAAGAACGTCAGCATTCGGACTGCGAAGGACTAATGGCCTGCACTGATCAGAGTGCGCTGGTAAATGCGCACCCGTATTTTTCTGCTGTTTTCTGCTTGGGAAAGAAGTTACAATCATTCCCCATGAGAATTTCTGAGCCAATTGTATTAATGTAGCAGTTACCAAATCGGCTTATTCCTCACTGATGGCGTACGATGCCGCGTGAAAACTCACTGCAGGAAAGTTAACTTTTTCTGACGGTGATGATGATCGTGAGAGAAGTGGAAGACGAGAGAGAGAGAGGAGAGAGAGAGAGAGAGAGAGAGAAGAGAGAGAGAGGAGAGAGAGAGAGAGGGAGAGAGAGAAATAGCTTTTTATGTTCCAAAGTCAAAGTCCACAATCTAAGCTGTTACGCCCATAGGATGCTGCAGGAAAGAAGAAGAAAACTTTATTTTTGCAAGGATCCCCTAGTCCGGAGCTCCCGGGATAGCCGACAGGGCCTTCTCTGCGCGTTCAATGAGTGTTCTTTGCACTTCCGCGCTAGAGTCGGCCAGCCTTGGGGGGAAAGGTTAGGGTTCTGTGTGCATGTCCCGAGAGTGTGATAGATGCTAGGGTAGTCCCCGCAGTTAGGACACTTGGGGGTACCCGGTAATCGTTGAAATCGGTGTGTTAGGTGTACAGTAGGTAGCGTGTTTGTCTGAATTTGCCTTAGTACAGAGGATTCCCGACGAGTGAGTGTTTTGTGTGGTGTTGGGTACTTTTGTCGGGTTTTTACGGGCTGTCCGTAGCAGATCCCTGGTGTCAACTGGTTCTTGAGGTCCTGGTTGCGCCCTACGTTCACTTGAATGTGGAAGTGCATGCTCAGGCGCCTGGTGGTTTAACGCTCGGGCAAGTGCTTGTGCGCTCTCATTTCCTGGCATGCCTTCGTGCCCAGGTACCCAGATTACCTTGTAGCACTTCTGACTTGAAGCGAGTACCTTGTTCAGTATGTGAGCGGTATTTCTGTGCATTCGGTTGCAGAGAAGTGGCCGATGCAGTAACACGTGTTACAGAATTGCGCTTTTGGTTTATGGGGCTTGCATCTGTACTTGGCCATGTAGAACACGACGTAGGGTGGGATGTAGGGTGGGCTGCTGGTCGGGTTCATCGAGGAGCTTGCCGCATTTCTTGCACTTGTGGGAGCCAGCCTGTGGGCACACGTCCGCACGGTGGCCGATGCAGTAACACGTGTTACAGAATTGCGCTTTTGGTTTATGGGGCTTGCTTCTGTACTTGGCCATGTAGAACACGACGTAGGGTGGGATGTATGCTCCTCGGAATGTTATGATGGCTGTTTCCGATCTTCCCATCATCCGGGCGTTGATGATGTCGGTCCCCGGAGCACAAAGGTTGGCCATCAGCTCGCTGCTCGGGGTGCCTGCATCGATGCCGTGAACAACTCCTTTGCAAGAGTCCTCCGGGGGCATCTCGTAGACGCATACTTTCCTGGCTTGGTTTGCAATGTAGATGCTGCTGGTGCGGGTGATCTTCGCCGCGGCAGGTTTTTGCAGGGTCTTGATAACAGCGATGTTCTGGTGCTGGTGTATGGTGATGTACGTAGCATTTGCCTCTGATGGGAGTAGGTTCGCCGCATTGCGAATGGCGATCATAAGTGCGGCTGGCCAAAAATCGGCTAAAGTGAAGCCTTCCGTGCCCAGCAGTCATGAAGAGCTTTCAGCGGTAAGTTCGGAAATTCACGGGAGGACAACTGCCGCGTTTCCGACGAAGGGAGAGGGGCCGCCAGCTTTGCTGTTTCTCCAGCCTTGGACCAATAGTGGAAGCGCCGTTTCTTTTTTTGGCCAGCCTCGTCTATGATTATGATGAGGATAGCCAGCCGCGAAATAGGGGTTCTTTTTGCCAAACGGCATCGCACGTTTCGTTCTGCATCCCCCGCTGGCGCGCCTGTTCCAGGCTGGACGTGACGTTTGAGATGACCGCGAGCTATCTCACAGGCGAGCATCGCCTTTATTTGTGGCTGTGGGGGGCCCCACTACCGCTGTCTTCTGGACTTCCTCCGGAAAATGGGTGCCAAATTGTACCTTTAGGACTTTATGCCAAAGGGCATACCATCGAAAAAAAGCCTTTATATTTTCTTAATAGGCATGTTAAGCCAACTTGTAGAGCGGGTTGCTACAAGCGCACATCAAAGACGGGTGCACAGACAACTCTTATGGGCAGTTCCCCCCGCGGGGATGCGTGTCGAACACACGTCAAGGTCATCATCATCATCAAGGTCATCATAATCATCACCACCACCACCACCGTCATCATCGTCGTCGTCATCGTCATTTGAGCAACTGGAAAAGTTTGCAGAAATTACGAGAATTATCTCTAATGCGTAGCATTCTTCTGCGGCCTGTGTTAAGTGAAAGTTTTTTACAGCCAATTTTTTTTTCTAAATGCTGTCCGATGAATTACCTCCATTCACGCTATTCTAACGATTAAAAGTGCGAACTTCGCGAAATCTGCATTATTATGGAAATGCAGGGCATTATACAGTTCACTATTTTTTGTAATTTTTTGTGATTTTTTCCTTATTTTTCTAGTGTATCAAAATTTCTTTATACCAGTTATATCCTTTACGCTAATATAACGTTGATAGGTGGAACTTCCGCAGCGTCTGCATTATTGTGGAAATGCAGGTCGTTATACGATGTCCCATTTTCCGTATTTATTATATTTTGGTTATTAATTTCTTGAAAATTTCATTCGACCAATTATCCCCATTTACGCTATTATAACGACTACAGGTGAAACTTTCCCGAAATCTGCATTATTGCGGAAATGCAAGGCGTTACACGATTCGCAATTTTCTGTTTTATTTTATATTTTTACTATTTCTTTATTTTTTCGAGATTTCGTTCGACCATTATTCTCCGTGTACACTATTATAACGATTACAGGGAAAATTTTCGCGAAATATGTATTATTGTGGAAATGCAAGGCGTTACAGGTTTCGCACTTCCTGTAATTGTTTTTTGTTTACCCGCCGAGGTGGCTGAGTGGCTAAGGCATTGTGGTGCTGAGCACGAGGACGCGGGTTCGATTTCCGGCCGCGGCGGCTCCTTTTCTGATGGAGGCGAAAAGCAAAAAACGCCCGTGTGTACGAGATTTCTGCGCACGTAACGATCCCCCGGTGGTCAAAATGAATCCGGAGCCCTCCACTAGGGCGCGCCTCCTCGCCTGCGATGCGTCGGCGCGTTAAACCCTACAATCAATCAATCTGTAATTTTTTTGTATATTTCTTATTTCTTCAGTTTTTTGAGATTTCCTGCTACCGGTTATTTCCACTTACGTTATTATAACAATTACGTTTGGAACTTTCAAAAAATCTGCATTGTTGTGAAAACGCAGGGCGTTACAGGGTTTGCCAGTTTCCGTAAATATTTTATATTTTTTCTTATTTTTTGTTTTTCACAATTTCGTTCGACGAATGATCTCCATTTACGCTAATATAATGATTACAGGTGGAAGTTTCGCGAAATCTGCAATATTTTTGCAAAGCAAGGCGCCAAACGTTTCGCCATTTTCGGTAATTTTATATATTTCTTTTTTTTTAGTGTTCCAAAATGTCCTGTGACCGGTTATCTCCAGTTACGTTATTACAACGATTCAATGTGGAACTTTCACAAAATCGGCATTATTGTGGAAATGCAGGGCGTTACACGGTGCGCAAGTTTCCGTAATTATTTTGTATTTTTCTAATTTCACTAGTTCTTCCCAATTTCGTTCGATCATGTATCTGCATTTACGCCTTTATAAAGATTACAGGCGGAACTTCGGCGAAATCGGCAATATCTGCATTTTTTTGTGGAAATGCAGGTCGTTACACGGTCCTAGCTGTGGAGGTACTCGGCAAAAAATGCTACACATTAAACGTTGGCTTTGGCGCAAGGCATTTCGGCGTTAGAGGCAGTTGCGCATACTCGTTGCATTGCGACCACCGGTCCCTCACGACCACGAATCCCTCACGAGATTGGACTTTGATTTGAGTAGGTTTGCAGTGGAAGAAGGGGAATAAATTAATTGACGAGCCATGGTGCTGCTGTTGAGGCCCCTGTCCGGTAAGACGAAGAAGAAAGCTGCGCATTTCAACATTCTTGGTCGTGAGGCCAAGGGGTGTTCTCCTGCAGCTCAGATATGCATCGATCTGGTACGCAGCACAAGCAGTTTTCAATAATTTAGTAAGCGGTTTCTGTATTTACAAGCAGCTAATGGTTTGACTAAAATCTGGTCAATTGATTGATTGATTGATCGATTGAATTATTGATTGATTGATTGATTGATTCCACTCGACCGCCAGAAGCGAAATGGAGGATGAGGACCCCTCCTCGGGCGAAACGTTCCTGGTCATCTTATGCTGCATAATCGTCTTGGTCATAATCACGACTGCTCTGGTGGTCTCCCTTATAAACATCGACATCCACGTCCACGTCGGTAAGTACCGCCTTCCCGCCCAGCCTGGTTCACTTGGCTGACCGTTACTGCATGCTTACTTGGACCAAAATCTCTTTGCAAATAATCCGCGGCAAAGGCGGCCATCACTTTAGCCTTAGAAACGGCCGTAGCCTTCTTCAAACACCATTATGAAAGAGTGGTTTCGAGTGCGCCTACACCGCCGCTAATGCAGCCGTCGTGTGTAAGCATGAGCTTTTCGTTATGCCATTCTGTCGCGCTGTGTATCAAAGGCGAAAACTTTTTCCGACATGGCCTCTGTGTGGGCTGTCAATAACGAAAACTTTTGCCGACATGCCATGTCCGACGTACACGCAATGAAAAACAAGCAAAGAAGGGAATGAACACGGCACAACCATGCAGGTGAACATCTGACACACGAAAGTTTCAAGGCGATGCGGCAAACACGTGCGCAACAAGCAGCCGATAACGGAGACATCAGCAGCCGTTAAGACAAAGTAGTCACTGCTGCATCTTGGCGGCTGGCAATATCCCCGTGATCTGGCTGCGGCAGCACATATAGGACGAAGGAGAAACGAGAAGAGGTTATAAAACGAGCATCTCGCCACTTATTCAGTCTGGTCGAAATAACCGTCATCTACCGTACCGGGTAGCTTTCTGGGTTTACAACCTAGCCCTAAGGGTTAGCTGAAAATCTGCCGCGCTGTTTAATGTCGTTAATCCGTATAAAGAGCACAGCTGCTGAGTGGTGTTATTCCCATCATCTTTGCTGGGCTCCCAATCTTGCAGGACCGGATAGCTCAATTTATTATCCAGAATTATAGCACTTTATGTGCATTCCATGGGGTTCATCGGTGTTGTGGAATTGTATCCTCGGGATTCATGTATGTTGTCTTCAAGGAGCAGTCACTACGATTGTCTCTTCCACCAGAGCCTGTTTTTGCGCCCTGAAACACGGCTAAGGGTGCAGTACTTTTACAACACTGGATTATTCTTCTGGGTTCTTCCCAGCTTTGCAGCTGACGAAACTGTCGCAGCCCAGAATATTGTTCGCTGGGCTACACTTGAGCGTAACTTGGCACATTCATGTGCCTATTTCACATTCTGAGCAGAGAGCGTTCAGCAGCGGGAAACTTGGGCGCAACTCTAAATGAGAAGGCTGAGCTCATTTTGAAGGTACCGGACTGGTCCACTGCCATCCCGGAAGGACCAGCTGCTAACAGCTACTCCGAATCTTAAATCTGTCTCGGACATATCACATGAATGAATGAATTTATTCAGAAGGGAGAGGTCGAACGCCTCGTGCGGTGGAAGGGGTGGAAAAGGTTGGGAATTAAACCAGTGGGCGGATGGGGTTCAATCAAAACGCGTGTCTACCCGCACACGGACCACTTGAATTAGGTCATTTTCACTAGACCAGTACGCCCACCAAATTTCCAAGGGTCATAAAAGTTTATTTCACATCGCTTGCAGGCGTTATTCATTCTTGAAGGGACGGAACCCGAGGAGGTAGACACCTACGGAGTTTTTCGGAGAGTCCGGCACAGTCCCACAGAAGGTGGTTTATGGTGGGTCGGTCGGTACTGCTCAGGGGGCAGGGAAGGATAGGAGGGGGAACAGGCTTGGAGCTGTCAGGCCTCTTTCTGTAGAACAGGCGGTACCAGGTACATCAGTCACGGACGTCCATATAGTTCCCGTGTACTATGTGCTAAAAGAACTTCCAAATGTTCTGAGCGGCAAAGACTGGTACTCTGGATGGAATTTGTGGAGTGTTCCAAACTACACGTATGCGCTCTGCCAACTTCAGTAGACTTTGCGTGTTCTTTTTTTCTTGCACATAAATATCCACTTAAAAGAGGCAAAACTTTTGTCAAACACTAAGAAGTCGAGGAGTGCTGGGCACTCTGTCTAGGAGTAAAAACGTGTGTCCCATATTTCACTCCCTTTTGAAGCATTGCGCTACTCTCCCCAGGAGTGGCGCATGGCCGTCAAAACGAGAAGCGAAATACTCCTCGTGGGATTTACTTGCTGCTTTCGAGGCGGAGTACTTCAACCCTGTATGGCAATTGTAATGCCATCTCCAAGGCAGCGTTCCGTCACTCCCATTATGCGTGAATAAGCTCCATTAGGTGCCGCGTTACCGGATACTGCAGAAGGGTACTACTACTCTCTCTTGGAAAGCATCCCGTTACGCCCCAAGAGCGTTCTGCTATTCCCCGCTAGGCAGCGTGTTTTCCCTCTGCCTGCTACTAACCCCCCTCGCTACGATAGTACTTTAGACAGTTACAAGGAAACAGAAAAAGACAAGCTATTTTGCAACATGAAAAGAAGGAAAAACGAGCTCAGACTTTATTTTCCAAGAAAATACCGCAACAATCGGTTTATTGTGCATTTTCACACAAAAAGCAATGTATTCGGATTTTAAATATCACTGCATAAAAAACGCTTCCTACTCCACATCCATATAAAGGAGACGTAGCTCCTATTTAGGACACATTCAAGAAAAATTCACAAATAAAAATGCAGCGAAGCAGCTGAAAACCTTGAAATACAAACATTAAATTAAGGCAATAAAAATGACATTAACACCCACAAATAGGGTGCTAGCATTAGCACAAAAAGCATCAGTAGAAGTGCAGCAGTGGGAGAATAGTTAACAGTATTAAAATAAAACAAAATGGTCTTAGTACATCAGTGAGTGCTTCACACGCACTGGAAAGCCAGCTGTAATTTAGGAAACTAAAAACATTTACAAATAAATTGTGCGAAACAAAAATCTGCGATTAAAACAATTCAGCTTGGATCACTATTAGCGCATTACAAGATGCCATCAACATAAAGATAAAAAGACATTGACGCAGAAACTTTGCAACAGATATATGTTGGTGGGACAATAGGAAACCGCAGGAAACATTGCCACTGGGTTTTTAGTAGGGGTGGTTCTCAAATGACGATGCGCTAGTAAGATTAAAAAGACATTACTTGGTATTAAAAACAAACACGTTCGAGCTGACTGCTTCATAATGTTGGTGGCGGCCTTGAGGACTTTACGGACCAGGGCACTGGGCTTGAGCTGAAGTAACGTCTCCAGAAGCCAGAAGGTGCGCTTCGCCTTTGAAGCGTATTACACACTGAACAGCCAAAACAGAGACAGCAGCAATGGGAACCCAACCACAATGCCCAAGGCTGTCAGGAGAAGTGTCTCGAATGCGACGGCCACTCCTGCTGACGCCTCGGGGCTCTCTCTAAAAAAATCATTGGGCAATGACCCCCATATACAAACAATATTAACACAATAAAAATGACATTAACACCCACAAATAAGGTGCTAGCATTAGCACGAAAAGCATCTGCAGAAAAGCAGCAGTGGGAGTATAGTTACCAGTATTAAAATAAAACAAAATGGCCTTAGTACATCAGTGAGTGCTTCACACGGACTGGAAAGCCAGATCTTATTTAGGAAACATTAAAACATTTACAAATAAATTTTGCGAAACAAAAATCTGGGACTAAAACAATTAAGCTTGAATTACTATTAACGCATTACAAGATGCCATCAACAAAGATAAAAAGACATTGACACAGAAACTCTGCAACAGATATATGTTGGTGGGAAAATAGAAACCGCAGAAACATTGCCACTGGGTTTTTAGTAAGGGTGGTACTCAAATGAAGATGCACTAGTAAGATTAAAAAGGCATAACTTGGTATTAAAAACAAACACGTTCGAGCTGACTGCTTCATAATGTTGGTGGCGGCCTTGAGGACTGTACGGACCAGGGCACTGGGCTTGAGCCGAAGCAACGTCTCCAGAAGCCAGAAGGTGCGCTTGGCCTTTGAAGCGTATTACACACTGAACAGCCAAAACAGAGACAGCAGCAATGGGAACCTATCCACGATGTCCAAGGCTGTCAGGAGAAGTGTCTCGAATGCGACGGCTACTTCTGCTGACGCTTCGGGGCTCTCTCTCTGTCAAAAAATTATCTTTTTAATTACGACGTCGTTTTTGTGTTCCATACCCTATAGAATTTTACTAAATACCAACCAAATCTTCCCCGCCAGCTCAACACCCTTCAAAAAGGGTGTTCGTTATTTCAACGCCTTTTTTCCCAGAAGGGCGTAAAGATACAAATTAGGGTGTTCGAAACTAAGAAAAATGGCCTAAAGAAAAAGGGTGTAAGAAAAGACCGCCAACTAAAAAAAAGGTGAAGAGACCTCCAACTTTCGAGGCCTTTTGTACCTGTTTACATGGGTGGAGTGAACATTTTCTACAAGCGGTGGGTGTTTTGTACCTCACGATGTTTAAAGCAATATGGATTGGCATAATCTATTACCAGTGGGGCTCTTTGGGCTTGAGCTGTTTTCGGTGGCGCTAGCAAAAATATACAAAGAAAAAGAACTGCAGCACCTGTAAATGGTGCACCACCGCAGATAGGGTATTATAACAGTGAAGTCGGCTTTCGAGCTTGTTCTAGGAGCGTATGCGTATGCGCACCTCTCACTATACAATTTCAAAGGTACTAGTCCTTTTTGGATTCTAAAAGGGAAAACAAATGGCGCAGCTTGCAGCAGTGGTGCAAGTCTGGAGAAACAGCATAGCTGGGGGCCGACCTAGCTTGTTTCCCCCTTGGATCCCGTGGCAGTGAGGGGGGGACACACACTGGCCCAGCCTCGTAAAATCCGGTTAAACTTGGCCTCACCCCTCAGCGGTCATCCTAGCTTATCAAGAACACTGCAAAGCTTAGCAAACATAACAAAACTTAGCAACACCGGAAGAAACTAGGTCGACACCACGCTCCGCTGTTCTTTTTTTGCAACTGAACACCTATTTCACACAGTTTCAACAACCTACATTAAGCCAAGCGTGTTGCAGTCGGTAAATACCATTTTCGCCACACGAATATAGTTTTTTTTTAATTTTGAAGGTTCAAATTGGTGTTTCACGTGCCAAAGCCACACTTTGGCAATGAGGTGCACCGCATGTGAAAACGAGCGATAATCGCATATGAGCAATTATTTTTTTGCATTTGAAATTTCTTGCCAGAAGAGAAATATATGAGGGGATGTTTTGTTCTTTACAGTGCTATTATGCATCCAAGCATGGCCTTATTAAATGAACAGCTGAACACCTTTTCCGCACCCTTTCAACACTCCAAGAAAAACCAAGGGTGTTAAAGTCGATCAACACCCTTTTTTCACACACAAAGGATGTAGAGCTACGAAAAGGGTGTTGAGATTCAAGAAAAAGGATGTAAAGGCCTCCGAACACTCTTTTTCCCCTTATGCTAACCCTATTCCCCTTATGAACACCCTTTTCCCCCTTTTTGGCTAAAATGGTGTAAAAAAGTTTAGTGTGTAGCTTCCACTGTTTACCCCGCTATCGTTCCCGGTAGAAAAACATTGCACAAAATTTAAGTACATATAACTCTTTTTGTAAGGTTATAACACCTGATTACTTTGCATTAGATTTTGTCGTCCTCGGCCAACTGCAACGTACGGCCCATCACACGTTCAGAAGTTCAGTGTTGAAAAATTGCTAGTGGGTCACATAGCTACTGTTTTCTTCATTCTCGAGTACGCTTCGTTGCATACACGCTGCAGATCGCAACATTTGACGAGAACGGCGACGGCCCGTCGCCTGCCGCAGTCACCGCCGCCGGCGCTCGTGTAAACATTTTTCGCTTGTCTATGTCGCCCACAATACCGGTGTTGAGCCAAGGCGTGGTGGGAGCCGAGAAACGAAGCTCTCCGTGGTACAAACAGAAGAGGAGGATCTATTTCCGTGGCACCCAAGGCGGGCGTTCGAAGTTCGATTGCGCGAGCGGCGAGCCTCGTGCCACGAGAATCGAGCTCTGAGCGCGAGCTATGCGCTCATCATCTCCGACGCATCTACCTGTATACTTCGTCTTCTTCATGTATCGGAGAAGCGTAGCGATGATAATTTTCCACACCTGTCTGCTGTACCTATTGAGTCAGGTTTTTCGCGTCGCTCATTGCCGTAGACACATGTAGTTACCCCTTAAAAGTGCGGGGCGTGCGCCCCGAAAAGTCCTGTTTCCGTCCATCGCGCCCTCAATCAAAACGCAAAAAACCTCTCTGCACAGCATTTCATCCTCCTGCTGTACGCGCGGCGGTGACTAAAATTATTGTAATTTTAGTGACTGCCACGCGCTACACGTGCTCCTAGCACTCAGTCTATTGTACGCAATTCTTTGGAGCCGTGCAGGTAGCCACAGCCACTGCACGGCAGCCACTCTAACCCTAGCCGCCGAGCTAAGAGTGCCGCGTAGTGCTGCCACTATTCGCGCGACCGTGCTTCTTACCTGCGAAAACATTCGGCTAGTATACCAACACTACACGATACAAAGGGATTGAAAGGGTGCAAGAACTGATGCTGTTTGCACACGGGTACAAAAGCCGCCCTTCAATTCTACGCAACGGTCAAAATGAGTCAGGAAAATGTTAGGGCTAACCGCTTCCGCGGACCGATATTAGAGAGCAACTCTGCTTCGTTAAATACATAAGACAAAAAAGACGAGGTAGACTGATGGCTTACGTCTACATCCCGCCAGTGTTTCTTCGTCCGGTAGATAAATCCGAGGTCGTCATTACAGCAAAAGATGCCAAGCTTAAGGCGCGAAGCCTGCGAAGGTCGCGAATGCACTCCGGCCAATTGCGCGCGCATCGCATGCACAGTGCACACAGTTCCGGTATCGGCCTCCGCGTCGCCGCCGCTGTGATGTTCGTCATAAAGAAAAATTCCCTCGCACTTCCCCGAGGGGGAGAGTGTGTAAGTGCGAATGCACGGTTGTTGATTGCGCGATTACGGTGGATATCGTGATCTTAATGAGTAGTCGAGAGATCACACAGACGCACACACTACAAAGAAAGATATTTCACTCGTTATTGCTGGTACCGTTGCCCGGGTCCGCCATCATCGTTATCGAGATGCAGGAACCAGCGACCGCTCTCGACGACGGCGCGCGCTCGACTAACACCCTCCCGCGCCACGCGGCCGCTACACGAGCGCCCTCACGCGTCGGAATGCGGAGCGCCCGGTACGCGAGCGAGAGCTCTCCCGCCCGAAGTGGAGAGGAGGCGCCCAACACCCGCAGTCACTGAGCGGAGAGAGGAGGAGGAGAGTAGCGTCCGCCGTTACGGCGAGGGCTACACGAGCGCCCTCACGCGTCGGAATGCGGAGCGCCCGCTGCGCGAGAGCTTTCCCGCCTGAAGTGGAGAGGAGGTGCCCAACACCCGCAGTCACTGAGCGGAGAGAGGAGGAGGAGAGTAGCGCGCGCCCATCTCCCCCCGTTGCTAGGGAAGACGAGGAGCGTGCGCACCCGCAGCTGTTGCTATGCGGACGACGGCGGCGGACGATTCAGGCTCGCTTAAGAAGTGCATTCGCACTTAAAATTAGTTCCACGCGCGCGGCTTGCTCGCACGTTCGTGATCTAGCGCTGACGCACAGGCATGCAAGCAGTTAGCGAGCACGCGTCGTACAGTGTCGAAGTATTCCGCGCTAGCGGAACATCAGGGTCTGGCGCGATCAGTCAGTCGCCCGCCCGGTCTTGGCGGGTACACCAGCTGTGTCGGTTTTCACCATACATGCGAGACATCGTCGTGATCATCGGCGACGTAATAAGGCCAGAATACGTGGCGGAAAGTTTCACGACGACGTTCACGCGGCGGCAAATGCGCCGTGGCAGGACGCCGTATGTTCGTCGTGCTCAGCTTTTCTGTCCTCCGTGGTCGGCCTGAACTACGAAGACACGGCGTCCACCGCCGCGCCGCCGATTGGATTCTCTCAGTTTGGCTAACTCCATGCCCATAATCAACGTCGGCGTTCCGTAAACAGATCCAGTGAAGGAGCTTCCCGCTTGGGTTGTACGTCGTTTGACAATTCTACGTCACTCTAGGGTGTTTGATCTCCTGAAATATGCGTTTTCAGTTCTCGAAAGCGCTAAAGGCAGTAAATAAATAAAAAAACCGAGCGTGAGCGGGGAGATTCGAACCGGCTACTCCCAGAACATGGCACCGGCGTTCTACCTCCACTCCACCTTGCCTTTTTTTTGTATTTATTGCCTGTCTGACAATTCACAAGATTACATCTCAACATTGCAAGTATGTACACATATAAGAGGTGGAGTTGCCAGCCACTAAAGGGCTGACTTTGTCCATTTAAAATGCCCTCATATTCATTAGTTGCTCTATTTGCGGCAGCCAATCAGGTAGTTCCTGGTGGAACTTAATAACTTCAACAAATCGCCCAATGCTCTTTGAAATACTCCCTTGCACATCGCACATCAACATCATTGTACAACCTTGCTGTACGAGAGCCCATATATTATGGAGACCCAGTGCCATGACTAAATCGTAAAGCACTCCATCCTCATTGTCTATTGCAAGGAAACGTATACCGTGAGGATCTAGTGGAAAATATTTGTGTAATGTCCTCTGTAGCACATCTCAAAAATATACTCCCTCCCAACAATGCAAAAATACATGATCTATTGTCTCGGGGGATTTACAACTAAAACAATCTGTCCCCCATGGTACGAATAACCCCCTTTCTTCCATAAACGTTCGTACTAATAATATTCCTGTATGTAACCTAAACATAAAGGATTTGACGCCTGTTGAATCTGCATTCTTTTAACCCTCTTAAGCACACCGCTACCGCACACTAAACTTTTTTACACCCTTTTAGCCAAAAAGGGCGTAGCATAGGTGGAAAAAGGGTGTTGGGAGGCCTTTACACCCTTTTTCTTGAGTCTCAACACCCTTTTTCTAGCTCTACGCCCTTTTTGTTTGAAAATAAGGGTGTTGATCAACTTCAACACCCTTCGTTTTCTTAGGGTGTTGAAAGGGTGTGGAAAAGGTGTTCAGCTGTTCATTGAATAAGGCCATGTTCGGATGCGTAATAGCACTGTAAAAAAGAAGACATCCCCTCATATACTCCTCTACTCGCAAGAAATTTCCCAACGCAACAAAAAAAATAATTGCTCTTATGCAATCATCGCTCGTTTCCTTATTGGGCGCACCTCATGCCCCAAGTTTAGCTTTGGCACGTGAAACACCAATTTGAATCTTCAAAATTAAGAAGACTGTAGTCGTGTGGCGAAAAGGATGTTTACGACTGCAACACGCTTGGCTTTCTGTAGGTTGTTGAAACGGTGTGAAATAGGTGTTCAGTTGCAAAAAAAGAACAGCGGAGCTGGGGGTCGACCTAGTTTCTTCCGGTGTTGCTAGGTTTTGTTATGTTTGCTAAGGTTTACAATGTTCTTGCTAAGCCAGGATGACCACTCAGGGATGAGGCCAAATTTAACCAGATTTTACAAGACTGTTCCAGTGTGCCCGCCTCCCCCCCTCCCCATTTCCTGGAGATCCAAGAGGGAAACAAGGTAGGTCGGCCCCCAGCGTTGCTGTTTCTCCAGTCTTGCACCACTATTGCAAGCTGCCCGAATTTTTTTACCTTTTAGAATCCAACAGACTAGTACCTTTGAAATGGTACAGTAAGAGGTGCGGATACGCATACATACGCCCCTTGTGCTCACACTCTAACAAGCTCGAAAGCCGACTTCACTGTCATAATACCCTATCTGCGGTGGTGCACCCTTTACAGGCGCCCCAGTTTTTTCTTTGTATGTTTTTGCTAATGTTGCCGAAACTACCTCCTGAAGCTTAAAGAGCTTCACTGGTAATAAATTATGCCAATTCATATTGCTGTAAACATCGTGAGGCACAACCCCCCCCCCGCCCGCTTGTAGAGAATGTTCAGTCCACCCGTGTAAACAGGTACAAAATGCCTCCAAAATTGGAGGTCTCTCCACCTTTTTCTTCGTTAGCGGTCTTTTCTCACACCCTTTTTTTCTTTACGCCCTGTTTCTTAGTTTCGAACACCCTAATTTGTAGCTTTACACCCTTCTTGGAAAAAGGGTGTTGAAATAATGAACACCCTTTTTGAAGGGTGTTGAGGTGGCAGGGAAGATTTGTATGATATTTAATAAAATTCTTTAGGTTACGGATCAGAAAAACTACCGCGTAATTAAAACGTTTTTGCAAATCCACGTGTTCATTTGTATATTCTCGTAGTAAAATCCATACTTCCAAAATTAGCGCTAAAATATCAGTTTTTTGCGACAAGACCACCGACTCCATCCTGGGGGCTTTCCTCTGCTGGGTATAAAAGCAGGAACAGCACATGTATTGCTAAGTAAGTATGCACTCCCTGTACCGCTTGCATCCCGTGTTCCAACTGTACCTTGTACGTATTGGCTGTTTGTGTTGAATGCTGCGCGCTCCGCCGTTTGACATTGCCTCTGCGCATGCCATCACCTCAAAAAAAGGGTGTGAGACTCCACACCCTTTTTTTAGGGTGTTGAGCATCCTCAACACCCTTTTTTAAAGGTGTTGAGCTCATCACCCTTTTTTCATCCATACACCCTTTTTTTGCCAAAACACCTTTTAAGGGTGTTAGCCATGGGACAAGATTTTTACACCCTTTTCGGCCCAAAAGGGTGTAAAAAAGTTTAGTGTGCGGGCCTGTACATGGGAACAGGGAACACAACGTCGACAATATTATGGTACAATTTCTTACGCGCAACCGTACTTAAATACTCTTTTGAAAATCTTGCGTTTAAAAACTTCACGCTGGCCACGACCTCCTTAAAATATCCAAAGATACCTCCCGTCATGTATTCAGTCGTAATCACAAAATTGGGGAGAACCCTGCCTAGCCTTAATTGACACACTGTACGAAGAAAAGGGTCCCTTACTTCTCTCAAAAAAAGAAATCTATTTACTAGTTGTCGCACAAATAAACGCACTAGCCCCACTACTCCATCTTTCACACGCCTAAAAAGGTTGTTACGACTGCACCTCTCCCAATTCGAGGCCCAGACAAAAACAGCTAACACTCGATGCAACTTTTGCACGTTTGTGCGTGAGCAATGCAACACCTGCATCACATACCACAGTTTGCATACTAAGAACAAATTACACACGGTCGCCCTAGCAAACGTGGACAAATAAGCCATTTTCCATTTGTCCGCTTTCGCGCGAGTTTCTTTTGTCTGTTCTCGCCAATCTGGTTCGCTATCCCTATAAAACTGTAGGGGGGCTCCCAGATACCTAACTGGGGTTGTTGTCCAGGCTACGTTGGCAAAAACGCTGGGGGTGGATTGCCATTCGCCATGCCAGAAACCAAGATACCGTAAAAACCCGCGTATAATACGGACCCGCGTATAATACGAGGTGTAATTCGGGGACAGCAAAATCAGAAAAAAAGTTTTCATCCGCATATAATGCGAGGTAAAGAGCACAGAAAACATTTATTTGCACTGCAGTTACCGTTCAGTCATTGTCAGTTTTCGCTGGCACTGTCTCCCGACGTCCGTTCAGTCATCGTCAGGTTCGCTGCCGCTGTCTCCTGAAGTCGCCTTGTCGGAAATGGCTTCCCACAGAAAGTGGTCCTCAGTGCCATCAAGGGCGTTCGAGAGGCCGCATTTCTTAAAAAAGCGACTGACGAGCTCCTCTGGGACGCTGGCCCACGCATCCGCGATCCAGCCACAAAGCACCGCTGGAGAAATCCGCGTCGGCCATTCGATAGCTGTCACGTACGGGTCTCCTGACCTCATCCACTCTTGGTAGCAGGACCTGATGCAGTCTGTGAAAGGCTTCTTGATGCAAACGTCTAGCGGTTACAGCTGGGATGTCATTCCTTCTGGCATGACAATGAGTTGGGTGCGGGGTTCGCGCAACAACTTCTTCACGAAATCGGCCAGGTGGCAGCGAACGGCGTCCAACACGAGCAATGAGGGGAATCCCCAACAGTGTTCCCGGCCGCCGACACCAAACAGACTTTATCCAGTCAAGCCCAAGTTGCTTTCTCCACCCACGAATGCTGCCTTCGGTGACGCCGAACTGCCGTCCTGCGGCGCAATTCCTGATGGTCTCGGCACATAGAATAACGTTTCTTTTAATTGCGGCCGAATACTGTTTTCGTGCACCTGAAATCGTGATAGACTTGCGGTGAACATGCCTAGATCCTTCGCGTGGTCAAAATTAATCAAAATGGCGCCAGCTGAGAGAAGCATCAGCCAGCTAACGCCACCGCAAGATGGTGCACCCTCCGCTGAAACCGAAAGTGCAAATTTTCGGCTGAAAACTTTAGGATCCACATATAATACGAGGCAGAAATTTAACATAGTAACATTTGGAAAAAAACCTCGTATTATACGCGGGTTTTTACGGTATTTTCCCAAATTTACTAGGCTTCCGGTTGTGATACTGAACTGTTTTGTGACCTGGACTACTCTATAAATGCTCTCTTTGTTTTCACAGAACACAACAATGTCATCCGCATAAGCCAGGAGGCGGAATCTACGAATCTCTACGTCTTTTTGGATACGCAAACACAAATTTCCAATGTATATACAAAACAATGTCTTATTCACCACTAACCACGTAGTGCAATTTCGGTACGCCAGAGCCACCCCATCTTTGATAACAGAACCTACATTGATATCATCCAGTATACAAAGCAACACTTCATGTGACACACAATCAAAAGCCTTCTCGAGATCCAGCTGAAGAACCGCCGCGACACCTACTTTTGCGGTATCGCTACACTCAAGCACGCACCTGGCCTTGTGAATGTTTGTACAGGTAACGTCAGAAGTAATTGGAGCACGGAAGCTGCGGCCGTACCGCATAGGAGCGCCGTGTAGCTGCATCGGCGGTAAACGAAAGGAGCACGGCCCTTCCATAGCCCTTCCATACTTCTCAACCCACGTTTTTAAACGCGGATTCGAGCATTATTCGCAGCATACTGGTCTCAGCGATGGCACTATTAACAGAGGCGGTATCTGGCAGCGTCGTTCACGCACTTTCAGCGCACGCGTGCTACTGGAGAAGCGTCTCAATCGCTGGGATCTGAAGTAACAATTTTTCTTTGCTAATATTTTTAGGTGGGTCTGCTATCAGCGCCATCAGCGGACCAGTAAGTTGCGAATAATGCTCCGAGCCACGTTTAAAAAAGTCGGTTGCGAAGCACGGAGGGGCTATCACCGTCGGCAGGCGCGCATGCGTGTTCTGCTCCTTTTGTTTACCGCCGGTGCAGCTACACGGCGCTCCCGAGCGGTTCGGCCACAGCTCCCGTGCTCCAATTACTTCTGACGGCACCTGTACATATAGATCTTCCTCGTATACCGCAGGCTTAATGAGGGCCTATTATTTTATGGATCACTCTCTGGAGTCCACTTGCTAATATTTTCATAAACATTTTATAATCAACATTCATGAGTGAAATTGGCCTGTATGAAGTCACTTGTTTAAGTTTTTCCCCATCCTCTGTTTTTGTGAGCGGATTCATAAGAAGGTGGCAGGACATTCAAATTAAACGCTTCATTAAAAACGGCAGTTAGAACCGTAGCATTTCACTTTTAAATTCTTTATAGAATGCCGCACTTAAACCGTCCGGCCCTGGCGACTTCCCCGGGTTTAAATTGTCAATAGCCTCTTCAACTTCCCTTACTGTTATTGGCTGCTGTAACAGCTCCTTCACTTCATCATCCAGTCTCGGCATGTTGCCAAGGAATTCTTTCTTGAAGTTTTCCATATCAACTTCCCGGAAAGCAAAAGCGATTTGTAGTACTCGAAGAACGCTCGCTCAAAGTGGTTATCGTCTGATGCAACGCCATTCCAATCAATCTCGCTTATATGATTCCGACTAGCGTTCGCCTTCTCCAACCCCAAAGCCCTCTTCGTAGGCCTTTCACCTGCTATCACCTGTTCTGCTCTTGCTCGCACTAGCGCTCCTAGATAGCGTTCCTCATCTATTATTTCTAGTTTTTGTTTTGTTTGTCTTATGCCGTCTCTGTAAGCCCCCGGCTGTTTGCTTTCTTGTTCTGTTAATGTTTGCAGCAAAGGTTTCCTTCTTATTTTGTTCGTACTTTATGCACCTGCCCCTTTCGATAGCTTTAATTTTGACTGCTTGTTTAGTTAGCTCCCACATTGCCGCCGCCGTATTTTGGCCTTCCTGTTCAATTTTGCTAAGTTTGTCCGTGACTAAGCTAGTGAAAGATTCCTCTTTTAAAAGCTTTGCATTTAACTTCCATAGGTCCCATGTGAAACTATTACTCCGTTTTTTGCACCCAATCCTACACTTGACCATACAATGGTCAGAAAGGGATTGATTGATTGAAAATATCTTTATTCAAAAGAAAAGAAAAAAGAGGGAGGAAAGAAGGTGGCTATCCCAATTCCGGGATTCCACTGGCCTCCATCGTCGCTATGGCTCTCTCTACCAGCCATCGCTGGCAGGCAGGGTCATCGCTGCGCAGGGTGGCCTCCCACTGCTCCCTTGACGTGTTTGTGAGTGGGTGTATTGTTGGTATGTACTGGCATGCCCACACTGTGTGGTACGCGTCCGCTCCTCTCCGGCAGTGCGGGCAAAAAGGGGAAGATAACGTGGGGTACCAGCATGTAATCTAGCCAGTGTGGGTAATGTCTGTCTGCAATCTCCTGAGAAGTGCTCTTCTTCGTTACTGAGGCTTTTGTCCGGTGGTGGAAATGTTCTTTGTTGAGTCTCAATATGCTCAAATATTCGGTGAAGATAACGCTCACCATGTCTAAGGACGGGGCTTGGTACAGGGGGCCGGGATAAGAAGACCTCGGGCTGTGGCATCTGCGGCCTCATTCCCCTTGTGCCCCGTTGTGTCCTGGTCCATATGATGAGCACATTTTATGGGTGTTAACGAAGAATTTGGTGGGTGATTTTGAAGACATTGCCCTGTATAAAAGTTTCTGCAGGCCTCTTGCGAGGTCAGGTTAAAATTATTGCCCGTGGGGTTGTAAGCGATAGCTAGGCGATGGCTGCTTCTTTCCCCCTGGGCGGCCGATTTTTGTCTTTACGGTAGCCGAATTTACAACTCTTCCATCCGGCGTCGTAACTGCTGCTACCATCTTGTCCTTTTGAGGTCCGGCGGCGTCCACGTATAAAGTGTTCTGGTTGCTGTACCATAGTCGCGCCAGGTACTCGGCCCTGGCTCTCCTTCTCTCGGCGTTATGTATGGGATGCATATTTCTAGGTATTCGACTGATGGTAATTTTGGCTCTCATGTCTGGAGCAAGATCTTCTAGCGGCTCTGGATTCCCGCCGGGCGTGGTGATACGTAACTGCTCCAATAGCCACTTTCTATTGGATGTTTGGTTTAACCACTTAATTTGGGCTATCTTCTGAGCTTCCCACACTTCCTCCACCGTGTTATGAACCCCGAGCTCTAGAAGTCTGATGGTAGATGTCGAGTTTGGAATCCCCAGGGCTGTCTTGCTTTTCTGATTTGAATGTTTAGTTTTTCTACCTCGCCCTTGGTGAGTCGGAGGTACGCCGTCCCGTAGATGATACGCTATACAATAAAAGCTTGTACTAGCCGTGTAGCCTCCCGTTCACCAAGTCCGTGGCGTTTATTCCTAATTCTTCTTATCATCCTGAGGACTTGTTCTGTTGCTGCCCCGAGTTTTATTAGTGTAGCCCCATTTCCCATGCCTTG
Organism: Haemaphysalis longicornis; assembly: GCA_013339765.2. Lineage (NCBI taxonomy): Eukaryota > Metazoa > Arthropoda > Arachnida > Ixodida > Ixodidae > Haemaphysalis > Haemaphysalis longicornis. Next base: position 19,979,745 of record CM023458.1, read on the forward strand.
TGGAATGTGTTGTCCCAGTATTTTGATACAGTTGGGTCGAGGGACCAGCTCGCCATTGATGTGAACTTCTATGTTATCGCTTGTCCTCTTCTGGGGTTCTTCAAGATCAGTAGAGCAGACTTCTCTGGAGCACCTTGCAGACCCCTGCTTTTAGCATAGGCATCAACTACTCAGCGGGCCCTCTGCAAGCTCTCCTCCACTTCTGCGTCGCTCCCTGTTCTGCACCATACCGTGATATCGTCTGCATATATCGCGTGACGAATCCCGGAAATGCTGTCCAGTGCAAGGGGGAGGTCTCTCATCGCCAAGTTGAAGAGAAGGGGCGCGAGAACCGCTACTTGCGGAGTACCCTGGAACCAAGAGTTATCGGCTCCGATTTGATGTTCCCCAGGGATATAGTAACTTGCGCGTTGTGAGAAAGCGTCTAGGTGGTACTGGTAAGTCTTCTGCCCGCATCCAATGTCCGTTATATCCCTTGAGTATACTGCTGTGAAGCACGTTATCAAACGCTCCCATTAAGTCGAGAGCTAGGATGCACCTAGTCTGGGCCCTGGTTGGCTTGTCCCAAGAGATCCTTGTACAACCATAGCAGGTATGTCTTGGGTGGACCTGTGTGGTCGAAATCCGATTGTGTGTTTGGCAAATAGCGATTCTTCTCAATAAATTTAGTGAGCCTCGTGTTTATTACTCTTTCTAATACCTTCCCTAGACACGAGGTAAGCGATATGGTCGCAGGTTTCTAGTTTTAGTGCCTTGTTGGTTTCGGGATAATCTGATTTCAGCTTTCTTCCAGCCTGGTGGTGTGATTCCGCGATCCCAATGTTCCAGATTAAAGTGTCCACGAGTTGGGCGATCGTGTCGTCGTCCAGGTTGAATAGTTTGTCGAGCTGTAATAGAGTCTGGTCCAGGAGCTGCCGTTTTTTTTATGAGTGTTAGTTCCGCTCTAAATTCTTCAGTCGTTATCGGTCTGTCTAGTTCCTCGTTCGGTTCACCTGCGTATTCGGGCTGATCTTCTGGGGGATCGGTACTCAGAAAGGGACATTTGCAGAACACTGTATTTGCAGCACTTCGGAACCAGTTCTAAAGTTGTGTATATCCGGTCCAGCCGGGCGTGGCTTGTATCCTGGAAGTGGGTGTATTGTACGCTTCTGGCTCGCTCCATACATTCAGCAACATCCTCCATCCCGTATTCTACAATCTGCTGTCGTAACTGCTCAGTGCTCGTATCCTTAAAAGGCCGGCTCCTTGACTTATCACGTGCGGTTAAAATACAGTTAAAGTCCCCTCCTATCATTAGATAAATGCCTGCCTATATTATCAAAAAAATCTCCCCGCTCGTCGACTAAATTGGGCGCATAAATACACACAACACGCCACTCAACCTTACAGAAAGACAGGTCGCACACAACAAACCGTCCAGACACACTAGTGATAACAGATTGAACCACTAAACCCGGCAGGTTTCGCACAAAAAGCACACAACCCGCCGAGGTTCCGACTGCATGACTAACGCACACAGTATCTCGCCGTGAAACGTCGCACCATGCTCTCAGTCTCTGACTCTCGCTGAACTTTGGATTCCTCTGTGCACTTGACTTTGCTTTCTTTTGCTTGCCAATCCCCTGACGTTAAGCGTAGCTATGTTCAGGGCGGGGTCCCGTGCCATTTCAGTTCCATTTGAGGCGGAGAGCATGACGCCTACCTTTCGCATCACGGGACGCGCTACGCGTTCCCTCCCGCTGCTGCACTGTCACTCGGGCTGGGTTGCCCGGGCGGCGTTACCGCAGGGTTCCGATCCGGCGGGATAGTGGGCCTGGGCCTCAACGAAAGCCGTCGCCCTTGAGTCGCTTTCACTGGTGGCTCTCCGATGTGCGCGTCTCCTGCGTCATCTTTTTAGATGCGACGCTGAGAGCATCTCTTGTCGGCGGCCCTGTCCTTCCTGCGTGCGTCCGTCGTCGGCGTCCGCACTCTCCTCCGCTCACCCCCTCTCCTCTCCGATAGCGGACACTCTCTCGCGAGGGGCATTGGATTGGATTCGATTGGATTGGATTGGCTTGACATGGATTAAAGTGGATTGTGTTGGATTGTGTTGCGTCATAGCCGCGGGGATCTTTAGGACACCCCCAAAATATGTGGGGAAGGGTGGCGAGGGCTCCACATGCAGGGCATTCTGGGGAAGGGTATAATGAAGGGTGGATTCGGTGGAGTATAGCGGGATTGGGGAACGTGTTCGTCTGAAGGAGGCGCCACGTGTGTTCTTCGGAATTAGTTAGCTTGACGTGAGCCCCGGGGGGTACCTACGGCTGTCGAGGCGGTAATGCACGGTTATTTCTGGTACGTGAGAAGTCTGTCTCTGGCGGATCTGGCCCCGTGATAGGGTTCAAGGCTTGCCCCGGCTCGGATTGTGAGCCCTCGAGCCGTATTGTGGGCAGCCTCATTACCCGCGAGTCTAGCGTGCGCCGGAGTCCAGACAATTTCTACCGGGGAGTCGGGTGGGTGGCGTCTGAGAATTTTGGATGCCTGTGGCGAAACGTGGCCCGTTGGCGAAATTTTGAATGGCCGCTTTGGAATCGGAGATTACTATCGAGGGGGTCGGCCTTTGGGAGAGGGCTAATGCTATTGCCGCCTCCTCCGCCGTGGCGGGATGGGAAGTATTTAAGGTTAGGGAGTCGAGAGGGGGATTGTCAGGGTCGTTAATAACTGCAATGGCGAATGCGGCGCGGTACCTGTATTCTGCAGCATCCACATAGACCACGTCGGATCGAGCGGAGAGTCCTTTTTGGAGAGCACGTGCTCTCTGATCCCTGCGGCTCGCGTGGTGTATGGGATGCATGTTGCGGGGCATTGGTTTAATTACAAGCTTTGCATGGGTTTCAGAAGAGAGGGGAATTTTAGCCTCAGGGCAGTCAATATGACCTATACCTAGCCGCCTTAGGATATGATTACCAGTGGGAGTTTTAGACAGACGGACGACCTGATTGGAAAGGTGGGCTTCTATAAGCTCCTGTGCCGTATTGTGCACGCCAAGGCCTTCGAATCTGGCAGTGGGTGTGTTAAGGGGGAGGTGGAGGGCAGATTTGTATGCCTTTCTGATGAGCCGATTAACCTTATCTAATTCAGTTGCAGACGGGTTCAGGTAAGGTAGGGAGTACGTGATCCTACTGATAATGAACGCTTGGATAAGTCTGAATCTCTCCTCCTCCTTGAGACCCCTGCGGCGATTGGAGATTCGTCTTATGAGCCCTATAATTTGAATAACATGTTCTAATTTCCGGAGAAATTTTGTGTTAGCCCGATTATTTTGTATAAGTATCCCCAGAATTTAAGGGTAGAGTCCTCTGGAATCGGGTTGTTTTCTATATGAACTCTAATGTCGGGTGGTACCTTGGATCTCCTCTTCGGCGATAGCAAAAGGAGTTCGGACTTACTGGGGGAGCAAGTAAGCCCCGCGTTGGCAGCTTCTTTTACTACTATTTGAACGCCCTCTTGTAGGGTCTCCTCTATATGGGAGTCGCTTCCACCATTCACCCACAGTGTGATGTCGTCGGCGTAAAGGCTGAATTTAAGATTAGGAATTACCTCAAGGCGGCGGGGTATGTTAATTATGGCCAAATTAAATAACAAAGGGGATAATACCGCTCCTTGAGGTGTGCCTTTAGAGGGGAGATCAACCGTGTCGGAGGTAATGCCCCCGATTTGAAGGATGGCACTTCGATTGGACAGGAAGCTGCGAATATAGTTGTACGTACGAAGCCCCGGGTTGGTGGATTCCAGTCCAGTCATTATGGCGTCGTGAGACACGTTATCGAAAGCCCTGGTCAAATCTAAGGCAAGGATAGCCGCAGTATCTAAATTGTTTTGGGGGACTATGACTTGTCTGGAGATTTGGAGGAGGACGTCCTGCGTCGACAGGCCCGTACGGAAACCAATCATGGAGTGAGGGAGCGGGTAGAAATTCAGAACGTGGGAAACCTAGCGTGCATGAATGATATGCTCAAATAGTTTTCCCAGGCACGAGGTGAGGGATATAGGCAGGAGGTGTTCTAATGCAAGGGGTTTTTCCTGGTTTGGGAATAAATGTAATTTTAGCATGTTTCCAGGATTGTGGCAGCGTGCCCTGTTGCCAATAATGGTTGAAGTAACCAGTAATGGCTGTGATGGAGTAATCATCAAGATTCTTTAGCATTTTGTTGGTTACCTGATCAGGGCCCGGGGCCGAACCCGATCGCAGCTTGATTAAGGCTCCCCGTACTTCTGCTTCAGTTATGTCCGTATCCATATACGAATTTGGCAAACCGGTGTATGGAGGGAGAGGGTTGCTAGTGCCTTTGGGCAAATACATGTCCTTTATCTTATTTACTAGGTCTGCATCCGTCCCTGGGAATCCCTGGATGATGTTGGTGAGGCGATGGGCTTGATCTGTTTTCGACTGGTTCGGGTTCTAGGAGGTGTTTGAGAAGCTGCCATGTCCGTTTCATCCCCAGGTTGCCACGCATCTGGTCGCAGATTTCGCCCCATTGATCCTGAGAGAGTTGTAATGTGTATTTTGAATTTTCGCATCCAGTTCTGCCCTAATTTACGGCGCAACCTGTGGTTTTGTTTGTTGCTTCTCCAACGTTTTTTGTATGCTCGTATATGCGTTCCACAGGTGTTGAAGGTGGGGATCTATAGTCTCCGAAGGTATGTCTGGGTCAACTGGTTTGGTTACGGCTCGCGTGTCCGCAACCAGTTGCTTTACCCGCTGTGTAGATCTAATGGGTTATATGTTATAGATGTTTCTTTGTGGGCTTCTGACAACTCCTGACTCGTCCCAATTTGTTAGGTGCTGCTGTCGGGGGTGAGTTCTAATGATGGGGGCAAGGTGAGATCAGTTTGGATGATGAAATGATCACTTCCATGGGTGCTGTCAGTGATGCTCCACCTGGCGTTTTTGACATGGAGTGTAAAGGTGAGATCTGGGGCGGAGTCTTTTGAGCGCTGTTGGCCAATCCGGGTTGGAGTATTGGGGTCTGATTCTAATGTAAAATGGTGGATCTGCGCCTGGTCCCAAAGGTCTCTTCCCTTTTTTGTGCACTTGGAATAACCCCACGCCGTGTGTGGTGCATTAAAGTCACCCACTACAATTAGGGCATTGGGGCCGGCTTCTTTCCTGGCCAGGGAAAACAAAAGATTGAATCTGTGATTGTGCACACGGGGGCTACTATATAGGTTTAGAATTAAAAGTTTAGAACCTCCCTTTTTTATAGGAAGTACCGTTATCAGATCGTGGGGGATTTCGACGCTATCAAATTGGGTTCTCTCCGCCGGGATGTTTCTTTGGATTAGGACGGCTGTTTCCGGATCCACTTCGTTTTGGAATGCTTTGTAACCCGAACGTTTAACAGCTTTGCCCGGCTCTTGGAGGGCTATAATGTCTGGGGGGGTTTCAACCGACTGCATGTGCAACTGCAAGTTGCTTCGCTTTCTACTAAATCCCCTGCAGTTCCACTGCCAGACTCGGACGACCGCGGTGCTTCTACTCGAGGGCTGGTCCATATTAGTTGCCAATTTGCGGGACGTGCCCAGACAGGTTGCTGACGCTGTTGAGAACCTCTTGTATGTATGTGACAAGTTCAGCGCGGAGGTTATCTATGCTGCCTTGGAGGTTAGATTGAATTGTTAACATATTAGCCTGCTGAGCTTGGTAGTGTTGCTGAAGCTCTACAAATTCATTTTTCTGCTCGTGTAAGAGCTTCCAGGTTGACGCGACGCTTGCTTCGAGGGCAGTGATTCGCTTATCATGCTGCTCGTCATGCGTGGCATTCTCAGCTGCGGCTTGACAGGTTTCAACGACTGCTCTGCGTTTGGTTGCGGGGGGTGTTGGGCTCGGTTTCTTCTAGAGGGCGGTTTTCAATTTGCGACTTCAGGGCTTTGTTTTTCCTGACGCAAAGCGAAATTCTTCCTGTCTGAGCAGGTTAATCTCCGCTCTGATGCTAGAAAGCTCTCTTATTAAGTCAGGGGGGAGAGAGGAGGGGGGTTGGTGCAGGGGAGGATGAACAGTGCGAGGGAGCACTAGAGCCGCTCACCTTTTTGTCGGCGCTCGGCTGCCTGTCTTGGGATGGTGGTATGGGTTGTTTCTTGAGCACTGTAGTCCTCCAGGTAAGTTCTTTTGGCTGGGAGGGCGTTGGTGGCCGCTGGCAGGGTGCTTCCCTCCCCCGGGGCTCTCTGGGTTGTCCTTGCTTGGAGGGTTGGGAGTCCTGCTGCTCGGGGTTTGCAAGCTTGAGCGTAGGTTTGGGGGGCGTCTGCGGGTTGGAAGCGGTGGGGACAGTCCGTTGCACCGGTGATGTGAGGGCCTTCACAAACGATGCACTTGGGGAGACAGGGGTGCTGGTCGTCGGGGTTAGGGGTTCCACACTTAGGACACCTTGACGGTGGCTTTGCGTTGGGGCATACGTCTTGACGGTGCCCCGGCTGCCAGCACGCGGTGCAGGCCTCCGTTTTACGTCGGAATGGTTTGCACCGGTACATGGCGGCTCGGTACCGGATCCAGAAGGGGACCCGGTTGCCATTAAATAGGATCTGAGCGTTATTGGAGGTTCCGAGCCGTTTCGCAGCGAGAATCTGTAGATCGGGATTGTAGTCACTCACTCTCCGGAAAACTTCTTCGGGTGTGTCGTTTTCGGGAATGTTGAAAATTACTCCAGTTGCCGTGTTGGCGGAAGCAGAAACATGCGAAACGACTTCGTACTGCTGTCCTGTGTGTCGATTTTCGGGAATGTTGAAAATTACTCCAGTTGCCGTGTTGGCGGGAGCAGAAACATGCGAAACGACTTCGTACTGCTGTCCTTTGAATGAGAGGGACTGGATGGCAAGAGTATTTTTGTGCGCGTTCTTCCGAGGGGGGTTACTTATCAACAGGTAGTTCGCCACTTGTTGGACCCGTATTTGGTCTACCGGGTTCTGAGGGAGGTTGGCTCTTTGAAAAATGGCATCCGCAAGAGAGGCTTGAGCGACTGACCTGAGATCGAGTCCCCCTCTCGGTTGGAGAACGATCTTGATGTCTGTTTCGGGAAGTGGCGATGCCGATGGGTTGCGCCGCGCAGAGCGGTTGCGAGCGTCGCGATGGGCTTGGTGGTTCGAGGTGGGGGCCTGCAAAGAAGCGTTCCTGGCGTCCAGGTAGTTTCGTTGTCGGCGGCGAATATCCGTCCAGCCGCCTTGGTTGAGCTCGACAGGATCGATGTTTTCTCCGGCTACGGTGACTTCCATAGCCACGGTGCTTGTAGGGAGCTAGGCCTAGCGACTAAGCCTAGCTCCGATGTGACGAACGAACGAGGCGGGCTTCCCACCAGAAAAATGCAGGAATGTCCAAAAAAAACGTTTTCCGGTCGTTCCTTACACCTTCCGGCGTCCGCTGGTACCGGCCTTCTGGGTCCAAGACGACGATTTCGGCTCAACACTCGAAAAATAGCGGAGCTCATGCGGGGCACGTCTGGTCAATTCGAGTGACTAGAGCGCTCCCCGCTCTCCCGCGACTCTTATCTGATGTGGCAAGTTGTCCAGCTTGATGCCTCTTTTCAGCTTGAGCAGCACCGTCGTCGTCGTTGACCCCTTGTCTGTAACGCCTTGGACACGTCAGCGTTCGCGGTTCACTTCATCCACTTTGCCGTACGGCGCGAGGGCGGCACGAATGTCTTTGTCCGCGACGCCGTGCAGCAGCCAATGCAGCTTCAGCCGTACCTTTTGGTCATGCGGGTCAATGATGGCGCACCGCCGGCCCTTCACCTGTAGCTCGGTGACTGCTAACATCCACTTCGTCGCTTCGGCACTGTTGAATGTTATCGCCCACACGTGGTTTATTTGGTAGGCTCCCAAGGCGACAACCTCGGAGAGCAAATTAGTCCGTGCAAGCGCGTCCCTGAAGTCTTCGACCTTGAATGGTCTTGCTTTCACATCACCGTGCAAAAATAACGTGTTCACGACAATACGACCGGTGGGCAGTTGGGTCAGTATTACCTGATAATCCTCGCTGTCGCTTCCTTAGGCCTGTTTCCGCAGCTCTGCTGAGCCGACATTACTGCTCCGCCGGAGCTCATGATTCGCAGGTCCGAACGCTAGGGCGACCGGAAGTAGAATGACTGCACGTGGCCAGAGGGTGCTTTATCGCAAAATGTGGCATGTTAAACATGACTCTGAATACATACTACTGGCTGCTTCTATTTTGCTGTATTGTAGATTCCCTCGCAGTGATATCGCCTGTTCCTCACTCGCCGATCTGGCAGACGGCCCCCATGTTGCTGTTAATAAGCTTGTGTAGCCGGATTTCTTATATCGTGCATGCCTATCTCGGCGACATAAGCCACCGTAGTTGGGTCGGGACCATGTAGCGCTTGCGGCTTGAGCTATCAGAAGAGCGCAGACTTCACTTCTTGCAACACCGTTTTCGTTAATCGATCTCAGATTTACAATCCATTTTTTTAGCTCGACGAGGCGCGGGGCAAGCGCACGTCTATCAAACTCTTCCAAAGCGGCGGTCTGCAGCGGCCCTTAGATTGGTTCCTCCGGTTTGCCGCCATGGCCGTCGCTCCGTGGCCGACCAACTTTTATAACCCAGCTAGATCGGCGGCGGGCGACGGTTTTTGCGTCGCCGGGCATCGGGGCGCGCCGCCCGACGTGGTTCGTCGTCTTTTCGTCGAATATTCGCTCCATGTATTCTGGCCTTTACGGACGCATGCATTTTTGGCATGCACGGTGCCGCGCGCTACGTGACGTGAAATCGCCGGCAGCTCCGCTGAAACCGAAGCGCAGTATTCTTTCCTCCGTGGTGCGTACCTTTTAAGTGCGAATGCACTTCTTAAGCGACCATGAATCACCCGTCCACCGCCGTCCGTCCATCCGCAGCCTAGCAACGGAGCTAGCTAGCGTGCCTAGCAACGGCGCCGGATTTCCGACGCGTGAGGGCGCTCGCGTAGCGCCTCCTCTCCCCCCTCGCCTACTCTCCAGCTCGCAACACCCTCTCTCGGCGCGCCAGCCAGGCCACTACACTATATAAAAGAATAACAGCATCCGGCGCCCGGTTTCGATCCGAGGACGTTGCGGCCGCAGCGCGACGCTCTACCGACTAAGCCACGGAAGCCACGCTGATTTCAGAGTTAGGAACGCTCCTTATATCTTTAACGCAGTCAAACTACGTCGTCAGCGGCGTTGCGCTGGCGACTCAGCGGCGTTATAGAGGCTTGATAACTGCGTGGTGTACACGTGATACTACAAACCCGATGGAAGAGATGGAAGAGAAGGCGGCGAGGCGGTGGGCTGTGGGTGCCGAGCGCAAGCGCCGCAAGCGGGCCGACAACCGTGCATTCGCACTTTCACATTCTCCCCCTCGGGGAAATGCGGGGGACTTTTTTATAATGCCTAGTCTGCCATCTTTTAAATATCGATAACGAAGCCATGACAGAGGACAAAAAAATGGAGAGACGTGCATTCTTTTAGTTTTGTTAAACTTGCTCCATTCATGTCACTGACCGATACGAACAATCGTTACACGAATTCACATTCTTGCACGTTTAGAATGCGCGTTTAAAGTAATCGGGTGCTTTTTACAAAACTGCATTATATAATATACAGTCGAGTTTACTTATAACAATAGCGTTTAGAACAATATATCGGATATAACGATGACCAGCTATGACACCGTCAACTTTTGTTTTCTTTCTATGGTAAAATAAACCGCTAATTACAATGTTCCAGTGCCACGATATCGGATATAACGATTGAATACGGTTTTATTGTGCACCGAAAAGGCCACCATGATGATTAACGACGTGGGTGCGCAGCCTACGCCGGTAGTGTCTTCATAGGAGGCATAAGCGTGACATAGTCCCTCGAGGACTTTGTTTCTGCCAAGGACATTTACCTCAGCTAGGTGAAGCACCTGTAGATGCTGTTGGAAGAGATTTGCGCTACTTCACATGCGGCAAACAATGTTGACCGACTGTGGCTTCTTTTCCGCAAATTGGTAGTTGTATGACCTTGCTGGCATGTGAATAAAATGTTTTGAGCTCTGTTCTGACTTTTGATTTCGCAACCCGCTTATAACAATTATCGGTTATAACGATGGGATTTCCTTGGCACTTGGATATTGTTATAAGTGGACTAGACTGTATACGTATGCGAATAAAACATCGCTGATGAATTGGTGTGCGTAAATAGTAGGAGTGCATCTCCATGCTTACTCCCGAACTGGACAAGAGGGAAATTGCAATTTTGCCTTTCGTACTGCAGAGAGGGAGACGATGCGCAGGTTTACTCTTCACTGGTGCGGTAGCGGAACTGGGGCTGCACTCCGCCCCACACAAGAATACGCGGTCAGTTTTTCTCTTCCTCCTGGTGGGGAGCGAACATTACATCCAACTCCCCGCAGCTTTCGAGGGGAGTGCTCCAAAGTTTACAAGAGTACAATGACTGTTGGACTCTTGGAATTCTCCCCAATTTCGTAGAGTGCAGGGCTGGTTTGTCATGGCTTTTAAGTCGTTTTTTTAGTGCCCAATCACTGAAATTTCACGTATGTTACTACAAGGAGAATTGTACGGCTGATATCCACGAACAAAATAAAATGACTTTCCTATAGCAAAATGTGTCCGCTGCTTCTATTGCTAGTTAAGAATTTTTCCTAAAACTCGTTTTTGAAGTAAACATGAACTTAGATTATATATGCATAAACTAGATATTTTTATGCCTGTATATTCTTAAATGACACTATTCACTGCCTATTTTTGACGCCTAAAATCTGTATAATCTGTATTTCTCCTGCCTAAAGTTCCGGTCTCTATTTAGATGCGGCAGACTGGGGCGGGGTGGGGTGTAATTGAGATTAGCTCTTTTTTGAGGAATGTGCCAGATGTTTAAAATAGGAATCCATTTTATGTTCCATGAAAGTGCTTTTCGCATATGCAGTTCCTTGATGTTACTGCTTGTTGGTTTCCTTTATTACAGGGATAGGAGGCTCCTCCACAGGTTAGTATCTAGAGAAATTCTGCTTGCCGGATCTGAGTATGATGCATGGAGTATGAATCGCCAGGCAGGTGCTGCAGTCGCAGCCACTATTTTTAAATACTTAAATTCAGCACTTCAATTTGTCTTTTCCGAGAATGCGCTTGTAAACTTTTCCAAAAAAGGTGACAGTTCCGGTAGCCAATTTGGTAAGCTAAGCCATTCAAAGCATAAGCCCCTACAGTTCGAAGCACACTGCAGAAGGTGGCAGTCGTTTGGGTGGTTTAGGCAAGGTTTCCAAGGCCTGAAACGTTTGTTTTCCATCTTTTCTGTTTGCATAAAAATTGAAGCAAACTGAACATTTACAATATTCTCACAATAGATGCTAATCCGCTATTCAACTAGGGGACAGAAACTTTGAGGCAGTAACTTTGAGGCTCACTAAAAAGGTTCAATTGAAATTGAGGACGGCTCAGCGAGCGCTGGAACGGAAGATGATAGGTGTAACATTAGGGACAAGAAGAGAGCGGAGTGGGTCAGGCAACAAACGCGTGTTAAGGACATACTAGTAGAAATTAACAAGGCATGGACGTGGGCAGGGCATATAATGCGAAGGTAAGATAACCGTTTGTCATGAAGGGCAACGGTGTGGATCCCTAGATAAGGCAAGCGTGGCAGGGGGCGGCAGAAAGTTAGATGGGCAGATGAGATCAAGATGTATGCGGTGATAAATTGGTCGCACTTAGCACAGGACCGGGATAATTGGATATTCATGAGAGAGGCCTTCGCCCTGCAGTGGCCGCACATAGGCTGGTTGTAGTGTGTAGTGGTGATGATGGTGATGATGAAATGCTAATGGTTAATGTAAATATTACACAAGCTATCTTTTCTCTGTTGGGCCACGTAAACGAATCTTGAGGTATAATGATTAAAGACAACCTGTATTGCATCCAAAGATAAACCACTGTGTGAAAAGGTAGATCCAGTTACAAAACAATACTTCAGTCTGAACAATGACCAGTTATTACAGTGGAGGTGTATGTGCTACCTCCGAGCTCTGCTAACAACTGATCACGAAGTCGCCATTCCCCCAGGCATTCATGCACACCTCCTCATCCACTCCCTCCCACTCAATATGCCCTGTTACATTCGGCAAGGCGTCCCTGAAAGGGGCTCAGTCGCCTCCGGCATGTGGTGGTATCCTGGTAACGAGCGGCCAGCAGAGTGGCTGCCTTGGTGTTGACGACAAAAACCCGAAGGCAAACTTAACTGGTTTCCTGCATTGCGAGAGGGGATCAGCGACGATGCAGGAACGTCACCATTCCGGGCGAGCTTACAACATCGCTCGAACAGAGCGACAGCGGCATCCGATGCTGTCCAACGAATGCGTTCTGCCCGCGGAGGAACTGCATATTCATCCCCGAAACGCTAGCGGCCAAACAGCTTTCCTAGTGCTTTTACACGCGGCGCTAAAATAGTACAGACCCACGCAAACACTTTATCCAGAGTTCCTGAGCGCCGGAAGTAGCGGCGCACCTTGAGAATTAGAGAGGGGGAGAGCAGATCCCGGCGAGTGGCAGACATGTAACACAAACGTCTGCCTAGTTAATATTTTCGGTAACGAGTAATGTATTTAGTTATTTATTGAAAGAAAAGAAACGGGTAACCGATTCAGTTTCTTTTGAGGGCAAGCAATGGTTAACGGTATCTCGTTACTTCTCAGGAGTAACGCGTACAACACCGCTTAAACGCACTTGTTCTTATTGTAACATGTGCATGCATCTATTGGCGAAATGCGCTGATGCTTGCCCAGAAAGCAGAAGCGCCGTTTTCTACGTTCTGGTGGTTGGGGGCATCATTTCCATAGTGAGTGACACAACGGTACTTACGACCTCTTGTCGCAGCATTCAATTTACGCAAGTGTCGGCGCACTCACTGCCAACATTTTTAGATTAGCTCAGTTGGCAAACTGCGCCTTGAGAGGCGGCACCATTTTGTCGCCACTCCGAGAGGTGGCACTGGCGTTGTGTTGAGATCTAGTTGGAGGAGCGGGGATCGCCCGGGCCATGTGTTTTCGCTGTGCTGTTGTGCTCGCCTGTCCATCACGCCTGTATTAGCGCATTAACTCTGTGCTGTCATCGTGCATACATATTTTAGTGGATCTCTGAAGTGTCGGTGCGGTTTGTTGACGTGCTTCCGCGCCGGGCTGCCGTTACGGGGTATGCTTCGGCAGCGGATAAGTCCGTTCCGCGGCATTTCTTCAATACGGCGAAGGATCCATGAGGCACTGAAAACGTGAGAAAGCGCGATTCTGCGACAAAACCTCAAAGTTCCGTCATAAACATACGTTTGTGGCATTCATTGTGAGCCTTCAGACATCGGAATCTGCTACGAACACATCATGAACGGTAAAGCTAAGGATACCGCAAAGCAGGTGGATCCTGAGGGAGAGCGCGGTGTCCGTATTATCTCTAGCATACTTGCGCATCTGTCCAAACCAAAGACGCCAAAAGTCATGCAAAAAACCACCCAAAGGGAGTGAAGTGGTTCCCACAGATGTTGTGTCCTTGCTAAAATGATGGGCATATTTGTGCGACGAAACCCGCGGAAGGTATGGGTGTTGTAAAAACCACCGAACTCAGTACGTTCGAAACTGTTTTCTGACTCGCTGTTGTGCAGAAATTTAGCAAATGTTCAACGTTTGAATCGTGGAATGTGAATGCTTCGCCCAGCCAGCTCGAACAGTTTGGGGGCATTATACGTGAGAAGGAAGTAGTCAGGCAAAACTTGTCGGTTGAAGTTAGTTCAAGAGTTGTGCTTCTTCCACCGTGCAGCTACAGAGATAAAAATGGGAATATTCATCCTCAGCTAAGAAGCCAGAAGAATGTAGCAACATTTCTCCGCTACACTGTTGCCTTAAATATTGGCCGTTGGAGCAAATGGTATACCTGCCTCCAGGCATTTCATCAGTAACAACTGCCGTGAAAGGGCAGTGTGTGGCACAACAGATGCACGGTGCTGTCCTTTCTTATAGAGGCGGAAAGCGAGAACAGTCGTGTGTTCGAGATATCGGCTCACGTTAAAGATCCCCAGGTGGTCACAAGTAATCTGGAGCCCTCCACTATTGGGCGCGCCTCATTGTCTATGTAGCGCCGGCACGTGAACCCTCTTAAGCAGCTATTCAAATGAGACTAGTCAAAACTGGGAAGTGTTTCCTATCAATTGACTGCAAAAATTAACGAACAGAAAAGTCTACGTGGAAAAAGTTAACAAGACAGTAGAAACGATGGCACAATGAAAAAAAAAAACTGTTTAAACGCGGTACAATAATGGGCATATCCGGGCTACGAGAAGATAAATGAAAGTTCCTGTGACCCTAATAGACAGTTCATCAGATTTACAAACCAACAAAAAATAGCACGACAAATAAAAATAAATAAAAAAATAAATAAAAGAAATAAAAACTTCGAAAAACATTGGTTTAATACTTTCTTTATTTTCTTCATTATTAATTAGGCCAACTACTGTTGCAACACTTGGTTTCCAATCGGCTCACTAGTTTTGTTGGGATTGCAAATATATTTTTGTGAAAATGTATTACTGCATTTGCTTCCGCAGCATAAATAAAAATAAGAAGGCATCTTTTCTTTATTCCAAGCGGGTGGTTGACAATTGTAGGCTTTTCCGCAGTTTCAGCCGCGTAAGACGTGTTCGGGTATTCTTTAAATATTATTGAGGTATAAGGACTGGGGAAAAATAAACTGCCGTTGGAACTGGAGCACCTGAAGCCAAGCGCACTGTGCAGCGTTTGCCTTTCCTTTTTCCCATCCGAAGTAGAGCTTGTCTCTCCTCATAATGGCCATAAAAATGTAGAGATCTTGTCACTAAAGCGTAAGATTATAGCGAATTTGGACTGTGTATTTCAAAGGAGAAGGTTAACGGTGTGTGGTGGTCGTTCACCGGCGCTTTTCCAAGCAAGGAGTAAGCAGACGACGCGCCGAGACCGATCTCAACTAAGGGCCTTAATTTCAACGCTACCGCAGCGCCACCGCCTGGTTAGCGGCAGCACCGGCCCGCGCCGCGGTGCTTTGAAGGCCGCGTTCTTTGCCAACTGGCCTAATCTAAAAACGTTGCTCACTGCCCGAGATACCAACAGCTCGGATTATCGCGAGTTGGGCACGGGACTCCAAGACGAGGGCACCGTCCAAAAAAATTTGGGGGGGGGGGGGGCGATTTACCAGAATTAGACTACTGTTTGTTATCTTCGGGGTGACACATCTTTCCTCCCACTTGCCCATCCAGGTCGAAGGCTGAAAAAGTTTGGTTGTTGGCTTGTTCAGTACGTGGTCCGCTTGGCAGTACCACGTGACCATGTGTTTTTATATAAACAGTTGCAATAACTCTTGACCAGTCAGTCGCCTGATCCTGGCGGCGACTATCTGCGCACGACGCCCCTAGACTATAGAAGCAATGTGAACGACGAACTCCAAAAGCAAGGATGGAAGCCACGCCCCAGAGAAACTTGATTTAGCGGACGAAGTTTTTAGTTTTCCACTGTCAACGTCTGTCGATGACCCGAAGGAACTTTTTCAACGGGTACCCGCTGACCCCAATGAAGGCGCAGTAACCGAATATTCACTAGCTCTTTCTGAAGCACAGCATCGCCATTCCTTCGAGTGCCTCGGTAGAAGGCGACGTATCAAAGCGCAGCAAAGACGAGGACAGCAACACAGAAGACGATACACGGAGCGCTTCTGTGTTCCTGTCTTCGTCTTTGCTGCGCTTCGATACGTCGCTATGCACCAACTCGCCCAAACCAATACTCTCGGTAGAAGGACTCTTCAGCGTCGCCGGAGATGTATTTTAGAGGAAACGTGGAAACAACCGATGAAAACTTCGAGAGGCGGATAGTGCTTCAGTGCAACTACTACTAAAAGTACAATGGACCAGGAAACAAAACAGTTGTGTGTTTTGTCGTGAAAGCCACGTGAAAAGTAACTGGTTACTTTTCAGACAACTCACGCGTTTCTTTTGATAATCGGCAACCACTAACGTAGTTGGTTACGTTTTCAGCGAGTAACGGTATTTAGTTACCTTTTGTGGGTAACGTGTGCATGTCTGGCGAGGGGCATCCTCTCCTCAGGTGGACGTCTCTGCAATAGCAGATTGTTTTTGGTATTTTGTAGCTGCAACGGCTTAAGTCACTGCCTCCGGGCCCCGCGAGCAGGCGTTCTCCGGCATCTTGAAGCACGTCTGAGGAGGCAGGCTCTGCCACAAATCGCAGGAGCATTACACAAAATATGCAGCACACGCGAACAGGCTACCGGCGCGCTGAAGCGTGATACCACCCTGTGCCCAACCAAACTCGCAGGGAACAACGTGCACCAGCCTTGGCCGAAAAATACTTCATCAAGCCCAGCACCCATTATGTAGACGCGGCAGACTACAGTAATCGCGACGCGCACACTGTGTCGGCAATATCTTGCCCTATTTCCCCACTCCTATCGCAAAAGGCAGTGCGCTGGACGGCAGCGGGCAACGCGCGCCTTATTTCCAGACCGGCGCGCACGTTTTCCAGCGAGCGCCTGGAAAACGGGTGCGCTGGCGCTGCTTCTCGCTTGCGCTGACGCTGCTTTTTGCGTGCGCTGGCGCTTCTTTGCGCGTGTGCTGGAGCTGGAATACGCTACTCCAGGTGCCGGCGCTACAGCAGCATATTTCGGAAATTCACAACATTTTCTGTTATTGCCTCTTCATATCTTTACACAGGACATCCCTATGATGCAAACTCTCGCGCGTTGATATGGAACTGTATTGTCCATGCACACTGGATTCGTTTTAAATGCAGAGCATTTCTTAGCCTCGCCTCTTCCTGCGTCGGACGGCGTCCACAGTTCCGCGTCCGCAGCAGGTGCGCCTCTCCTCTTTCCCTCCACTCTCTCAACAGCAGCTGGCGCGCGCATGCGTCGTAGTCAGCCCGTTCGCTCCGTCGCGGTCTCGGCGTAACAGGTGCGTGATAAGCAGCGCGATGGGGCGTGGAAGGGCGCGCGCTGCTTGCGCATGCGCGCTCTCCCCCCCGTACTGCTCTCCCTCTACTGCGCGCGCTGCAAATATAAAGCGGCTAGCGGTCGCTCGTGCTTCAGTCACTGCGTTGCTCCTTCCTTCCTTGGTTGACGCTCGCTCCACCCTAACGCGACTTTACTCTCCACTCTCTACCCCAAACCAACACCAACGCAACTACGACCCAACTACCCACCCTAACGCGACTTTACGCGGCGTTAACTGACCCCAAATGCTCTGCATTTACTCGTGTTCCCCTCGCGGGAAGGCGCGGGAATTTATTATATCCATCGCAGCAGACGTATTCGAGGATCCCTTGCTTGTAGGCTGTCTTCACGGCTATGCAGGATCCCAAAACAGGAGCCCATAAACCTCGTAAAGCTGTTACTGATTGCGATGTACCTTGCTCCAGGCACGTCCCTTGTCCCCGTTTGTCCCCAAGTTCCTATTGGCAACTGAAAGAAAGAAACAAAACAAGGCAAACATGAGATGTAGGTATCCACAAATACTGCCGGTAAAGAAAATTCAAGTGGTTACTTGCTATTTATGCCTGTAGATGTGCCACAAAAAGATCTTAGAAAAATGGCGCAATGTCTGAAGCCGGTGTGCAACGCAGAAAACTATGGAAAGCTGTGTTCCCTGGTCCACTTATGACATGGAACGTTGCGCGGATACTTGTTTAGCATTCCGTGAAGCTGACGACCTAAACAATGGCAAGGCCCATTAACCTTGATGTCCACTGGCCAAGAGGCTGTAGGCCAATGATGTCCTTCGGACAACGTGTCAAGTGTTTTGCAACATGTTTGTTGGCCAATGATGTCCATTGACCAACAGGCCGTATTAGCACGCTTTCACCCAGACTCGCACTAGCACGAGCTCACCGCCACGAAATGGGCTGCATGAGCACACATGCTCACCGGCCAATACATTGCAAAAAGCAGACGATGCCGTGCGTGAGCGAATTGCCTTTCAAGAAGAGCGCAGGTTGACATCCGGATTAGTCACTTCAGCAGAACGATACACCGCATGAGCTTTTGCTGTTCGTAAGTTGTACCCAAGTACAGAGACTTTCACTGCAGCTATGAGATAGACACATCGCCGCACTCACATATTGCCTTTATATTTAGCTCTTTGAAAGATACCCTATGGCCGCTAAGTACAATTTCACCTTTGCATTGCTAAAGAAAGCACCTGCTACAGCAGCAGGTAACATTCAAAATATGAAATTAAAAAAGGTTGGCTAGCAACTTATATCTTATAGAATCACATGCGGTCATGGACTCTGACTTGTTTAGGCGAAATTTTTAATTACTGGGAGTTAAACATTACAGCAGGATTTTTAAATTTTTGTTAAACAAGCATACTTTAGGCAAACAAGGAATAAGCAAACAGTCCTAGGCCATCTCATGACTGCACCCACTGTCATTTCAAGTTACACAGTGAAGGTGCTTGCATATTCTCCATGTTCAATGCAGCACAAGGCAACCAAAAAATCATGCCTCCCATAGGCTGCACCTCAGTGTGGCTGATGGGCTGTATTTTGCCCCTTCCGTGGCATTCACGAGCATGGACCGGCATTTTTTCTCCCACCTGCTGGAGTATTTAGGAGTGCTCGTCAAGGTTCATCTAGGAAAGCCTTCACATTCAATTTTAATTTTGAGAAAAGCTTGGGTCGGATGGAAGAAAAGGCTGCATGCAGCAGTCTTCGAATTCTGTCTTGGGTCATGGCCAAAGCCGCCACTTCAGCCCGTCAATGGGCATGAGGCATTGTCAAAGGTGAAGGCAACTTCACCGTTGGGGTCATGTTCTACAGTTTGCTGCAATGATTCTTCAAGAATTCATCGAAGTTGGCCCAGTGTACCTTGTCGGCGATACTCCAGTGAATGATGCTTTTGGCCAACATTAAGAGCAGGATGTTTGTTTCCTCTTCGGCGGCCGTCCCAAGTTTTACAACTGGAGCACCCCTCTGTGCTCGGCCGAAACAAAGCTTCATGTGCACCACACATTAAAATTGGTCTCAATAATGTAGTAGCACTATACCATCGTGCCCACCTTCAGCAACGATTCTGCGTACTCACGGCGCTTCACTGTGACCAACGTCAGCTAACTACCATGGCTGTCTAACAAGTGCTCAATGCAAGAGGAACTAATCTCAAGGCCTGGCATGCTTTGTTGAGTGCAGACCGAATAGAAGAAAGCGTGGAATGCGGTGGTTTTCAGCCGTTTCAGTCAGCACTGCACGACAGCCTCATCGAAAATCGGCTCAACAATCACGCTTTTTGGCAGTGCTACGGTTCGTCACTACAATAAATGTAGCCGTCTTAACATTTATGCTAAGCATCTCGGGGAGAAGCTTCAAGTCACCACCGCGCCGATACACGTCAAGGATTCAGACTGGGCCAACATTTGAATCGGAGTTGTACTTTTCTCCACCACGAGCTTTTTTCGGTGTTCCACGAAAACCATTTTTTAATCCACTCTGTGAAATATTTATGCGTAGAGATTACAAACATTCACTAATATGCGGCGATCAGAAGAGCTTTCTGTGGGTGCCTGGCATCCAAATCATCTGCTCGCGTTACAATACACAGGGAAGTTCCGTTGGTAAAACACAATTCCTAAATGCCTTTGTTATTAGATTTTGAATGGACGTTTTTTCGCAGTGTTATATGTTTTCTAAAGCCCGTACTACATGGAGCGATTTCGCCTGCGAATTCGCTGGTGCGGCGCCGCTCGTGCGGCAAAACCACCTTTTTTCGTTGCTGCGGCAAAGTGCCAAACATTTGAAGCGGTCGAGCAAAAGCCGCTCGTGCGGCGTGTGCGGCGTAGAAGGACCGGACCTGCGTCCAATAGGAGCACAGCTCGGCACCACTTGCACGCTTAGAAACCAGATGGCGTTGCTTGTATGAGCGCGACAAAAGCGCGGGCACACCAAAACGTTTGCCTTCTCTGCTGTGTGTGCGTATATGATAAAGAATTGGCGATTTTTATATAAAACCGCAAATAAACTTATATTTACCGAAACCACGCAGAAACAACTTGCCAAGAAAGTAAAATAAAACCACCCTTGTTAAAATCGCAACAACCTTTGCTGGTGGCAAACTTAATTCAATCTGCAAACAAGGCGCATCTGAAATGCGAAAATCGCGGCGTTCGCAGGCCCCATGTAAGCGACAATTCCAGGCATTGCGAACTCCGCAAGTGCGAATGTTTGTTCCAGCGGATTCGCAGGCGAAATTCGCTCCATGTACAACGGGATTAATACTGGTCGAAAAAAAAAACAGCCGGAAAGTCAAGGCAAAGCGCTTAAGTAGAAAGAATTGCTGCAGACACCGTCATGCCCTTATTGTGCAGCCATTATGCCGACTCAAGGCGCGTTGCCTTGACTCTACGGCTGTTTTTCTCGACCAGTATAAAAAAGCTGCGGCTAACACTGCGAAAAAAAGATGGATTCAAAATTCAATAAAAAAGGCATTTAAGAATTGCGTTTTGCTAAAGGAAATTTTCTTTGTATTGTTACGCGAGCGGACGAGTTAAACGTGCGGTACTGACAGACTGCTCTCCTGGTCGTCGCGTGTAGTGACTGTCTGTAAAGCTCTACACATAAGATATTTTGCACAGATGTATAAAAAAGTCCACGTTTCATGGAACACCGAAGAAAGCTCCTGGTGAAGAGAATAATTAAAATTACATTGAAAATGTCGATCCAGCCTGAATCTTTGAGGCGTATCGTTGCAATGGCGACTTAAAACTTCTCACCAACATGCTAGGCATGAACTTCAAGATGGCTACACTGAGTGCAGCAATAGACGCAGCACTGCCGAAACGCGTGGTGGTTCAGCAAAACATTTTCTTGAGACTCGTACAAGTGGTGACTGAAACTGTTGACAACAACCCGTCTTTCACTCTTTCTCAGATTGAATCTGTTCCCAACAAAGCCATGCCATGCCTCGAATTTAGTTCCTCCAGCACTGAGAGCAATTGTTAAACGGCCACGGCTATGCGCTAAAGTTGAAAAATGAGCTAGTTAGGGCACTTTCCCTGGCCCCTTGTACCGTGCCCTGAGGACACAGAATCACTTCAGAATGAAGGCAATGTAGTGCAACTACATTGATAAGGCTAATTTTATGTGTGGTGCACATGGAAATTTGTTTTTCCAGAGCAAAGAGGGACGTTCCAGCTGTAAAACCTGTAACGGGCGCCAAAGAGGAAACATAAAACATAAAACATCCTGTTTTAAATATTGGCCAATGGCCCCATCCACTACGGCATCGCCAACAAAGTACAGTGGGGCGTGTTCAACAAATTCTTACAATTATCACAGCAAGCCAGCGAACTCAACCCCGATGGAGAAACTGTCTTCACTTTTGACAATGCTTCAGACCACTGATTTGCTGAGTGGCAGCTTCGAACACACAATCCAAAGACCGCCGCCATATAGCTTTTCCTTCAATCTGACCGAAAAAGTTAATTCAAAATTACAATCGAATGGTAAGGCTTATCTAGAGGCTAGAAGAACTTCTACGAGCACTTCTGAATGCATCAGCAGGTGGGAAAAGAAGACTGCCGGTCTATTATTGTGAACCCAACAAGAGGCAAAATGCAGCACATCAGCTGCATAGAGTTTGAAGCATATCACAGGCATAATTATTAGATGCGGAGCATCTCATGCTCGGGGATGTGTCCCTCCATCCCTTGTCGTCGTTGTCCGCCGTCCGCACACCCACAGCGTATGCCTGGCCAGGCGCCGCTGATGATGATTGTGGCAGGATGCCCCTATTGATTGGCCAACCAAAGAATCCATCACGAGATACCTTCGCGTTCAACCACCTTCGTCATCTTCCCGTAGGGGAACCCTGAGTAGTATGCGAGGCATTCCTCCTGTCCTCTCCGACACTCCTCTCCTCTTCGGCATTCCTCCTCTACTCTCCGGGATTGCGCAACGAATGGCAGCACCTGCGGCTCCACGCGCGATAATGTGAAGCAGCTTAGGGTTAGAGACGGGACGGTAGCCGCTCCATACTCCGTTGGGGGCGCCACTATAGCTCCGCGGTATAAATGATGCGCGCGCGCGCTCCGCTCCCCTCGTTTTCCTCCCGCAACACCGCGACCGAACTAAAACTAATGGGAACTTGAGTAGGCCCCATGACTGCTTCGCATACTACTCAAAGTATCCCTACGGGAAGATCGTGAATTGTTTTGTTTAAATGCTAAATGAGTGCTAGTATTATGAGTGCTAATGGGACACTTACTTTAAAAATTGGCCGTGTAGGTGCTAATTTATTACATGCAGCTACCTAGCGCTCGTCATGTGCAACCAGCTTCCTCACTCACAACAACATGCACATTTAGTGAAAAGTGTAACCAGACCTCTCACATAAATCGTTTTCTATATGTCTGTAGCCTGACTTGAATAAGAAGCCGTTTTCCAAATCGCGTACCTTGAGTGAGCTAAACATCTCTCCATAAACATACAAGCTTGGTTGCTTGCACTGCTGAAGCGTATATGCACTAGGCTTTCAATCATTCAATGGTGCTACCTGGCGTCGGCGCACCTGATGCCGGCGTGGCGGCGCCGACGCCATCAGTGCGGTTGCACTCTGCCGCATGGGCAGCGCTTTCCCCGACACAAAACGCGGTCTGCAGCGTGGTGTTAACACTAACGTTCGTGTGGACGGTGCAGTGTTGTACGGAACAGCGTTACAAGGAACGGCGTTCCTGGAACTAGTTCCTTTTTGGAGGAACGTTGGAACGCCACCGTTCCATTAAGGGTCGGTGGAACAGTAACGGTAACTCGTTACGTTTTTGAAGGAACGGCAGGAACGGCGTTCCTGCCGTTACATCGCTAGGATTTGGCTGTTTTTGATGCCAAGGCTCGAGTACAAAAATCCACAAAGGGCTACTGCGTTTCTCTTCCTATAAGATGGTCAGTTTGCACGCCCTTCAGCCGTGCGTCCTTCCTCGAAGGTCAAAGGCAGAAGAATAACCACGCAGCAGGCCGCAGCTTGTGCTTGCTTTCATGATGGTTGCTTACGCGGTGTTCGACAGGTGGATAGCGTAGCCGTGAGAATGCATTTCACCCTTCATCGTTTGTCTGGGGAGGCCAGAATGCGCGTCTGGCGGATAGAATTGTTCCCTGACGGGTAAAGCATAGAGAGTTTTAGCTGTCCGTCCGTTCTGTCGTATGCGTTGTTACTGGGTTGACCGGGACCCGGCTGGGCACTTGGGCATTCGTCGCGGTAGGGGAATTAGTTCCGCGGGCCTGCCTTCGCCATGTCCGTGCCTCCGCACCCTTCCTACTCGGCCTTCCGCGCGCTCAGGAGCAGACCGGTCCCGGAAAACCTGGTAACAACGTAGCCAACGAAACGCACGGACTGCTAAACGGGATCCGGACATTTCTGTGTCGGACATTTCGGTCCAGGACGTTTCACTGTGGACATTTCCGTGCACGGGCATTTTGGTGCACGACGTCTTGGCCCAGAAATTTTGAGTGAGAGGATGTCCCAGGCATTCTTTGAATATTTTAGCTTTAATATTGCAATTTCGTTATTTGATATGATTTTACGTTCGAGATTTGTGCTTGCGCCGCCGTTCGTGGAAACGAACACTAAACCCTGGCGGAGCATTGCCACGTGAAACCCAATTTCTGAAGCAGATGGTAAAAATTAACCTTGTTAATTTGGATCCGTTCAACCATTTTTTGTTATTTTAACATTCATGTGAACAACCCTAATAATTTAAGTGTTACCAAAGCGCTTTCCTTTCACTTCACCCAACGGTGCAAGACGCTGCTGCTTTTAGTCTATTCCTCCACCCCCCATCAAAACTTCCGCAAAAAAACAACAGAAAAACGAGGTTGATTAGGCGCGTGTGCATTTCGTTTTAATTATTCTCTCGATCAATCTCGCCTTCGTTGCATTTGGTGTCAGTTCTACTTAAAACTAACAAACCAACCATCACACTTACGGTGGCGTTACTTAGGGGAGGGGAAAGCTGAGCCCCGCCGGCAATCATCCCCCTAAGTAGAGAGAGAGGGGTGTCACTTGTGCTTCACCATTTCGTCGACTGGACTTCGAAAACTTGAAGACGACTGTTGCCGCTCTCGTCACACTAGCCTATTCATTTTTTTTTGCTCCTGATAATGGGAGGAAGCGCTGTATACCTGGGGTGTCCATGATATGCGCGACTTGATGAGTCAATTCCCAAGGGGCGACTGAAGGCGCAGAAAGAGCAGGATTCCTGGAGTGGGGCGCCGTCGATATGACGCGACCGTGGAAGGCGTAGCCTAGCAACGATAGTGGCCATTGTGTTCTCAGCGCTTTTGGGTGGCTTTTTGGGTCACATTATAGAGGTTTGTGCGCCCATGGTGAATGTAAAGCTTTTTCTCTGTTTTATACGTGAAGTGTGCTATGTAATTGTTCTGAATGTATCACCCAATTCCTGCCAAAGCCCTCACTAGGAGGCTAGCAGTATGTTCTAAATTATAAAATAAAAAATCACTGCGGTGACGCTTCGGAGACCGTGAACTCCACCACGCCAGTAGGATTTTCAGGGGAAACTGAAAATAATATGACTGAAAAAGAAATCTGGTCGAGATTCGAGCGTACAGGCGGGAGGTTAGGGGGGGCGGGAGGGGGGGCGCTAGAACAAAGAATTAAAATGTGGTAAATGTAGGCTTGTAAACATTAAACGAAGGTTGGTTGTGCCGAACACAATGGGTGGAATTTGTATGCACAACCGGTACGCGTTTAATCAGCATTTAGGACATTAGAACCTCCGGCTGTTTTCCAAAAGCCCCGTTTTTTCTCCCCCGCAATATCCTAGACCAGTGTTCGTGAATTCATTTTAGCAAGGCAGCCCAGCCTACGTAATACTCTTCATAAGTTTTTCTTCATTCTGGGGGGCTAGCTAATGTTTGTTACTTTTTGGATATTGAGAGTGTGCATGTAATTTGTGTAATTGAGTGTGTGCAATTTAAAAAATACAAAAGAGGCGGTAGACCATCATAAACACGGGTAATTGTCTTAGCTAAAAAAGAGCGAATAAAAATAACAACCTGTCATAAATGAAAAAAAAAACGTGTGCTAAAGAATTCAATCGGCTGCATAACAGGTGTCCCCAGGAAGAGGTATTAAACAAAAATATATAAATGTAGAATTTCTAAAAATACCTGGCAAAGATCGAACATGGCATTAATCAAAAAAATAAATCCACTGCTCCAGATTGTTGCCCATAACCCACGTTAAGCGGAAATAAAAATATAACGGCTGTCGCAAACAGGCAAGCACCGGATAATTTGGTCGCCGAATGTCCGTACAACCGGAAATGTCCGTTACACCGAATGTTGCGGTGCACCGAAACGCCCGTACACCGATATTCCCGTACACCGATATGTGCGTACACCGAAATTTCCGCACCGAATTATCCTGGACCGAAACGTCCTCGAGCCGTCTGGAGTTTGTCCGGTGCTCCCTGAAAAAATTCGCCTAGGAGCGTTTCTTTTGATTATCTTTATCTCCATATAATCTGCTGCCGGTGGTGTTAATATTCGTATAATATACGTAGTTCGATGTGAGTTTTAAATGTCTCACTTAATTTTGACCCAGGATTATCAGACACTATATTTTAATTTAAAAACATAATTGTAACGTTAATGTAACGACACGTTCCACTTTTCGAAGTGTAACTGGAACGCGTTCCTTTCGCAATAAATGAACTTGTAACAGAACTCGTTTGAAAATTGACAAGGAACGAGGAACGAGCTTTCGTTCCTATTTTGGAGGAACGTGTACAACACTGGGACGGTGTTTTTCCCGCTAATCCATGGGTTTGCAAATGGCTTGTCGTAAGGAGTAACCGGCATTGTTCTCGCTAAGAAATTGCAGACTGCGCTGTTCACGCCTTCTACAACTGCAGACTCTAAACAGGCCGCACAAAAAAAAATGGCAGCAACTCCCCTCCGTGGATGATGGCGAGGCTGCGGAGTACCGGAACTCGAAATGACATCCAAGTTGCGCCCCGAGTGACACCCGATTTGCGCCACGACCGTCATTCGATTTTAGTCGCTTTGCCTCCGCTTGCTGCGCTTTCGTATTCGGGGAAGCTCGTTGTCCTCGTGGACGTTGAGCAGCAGCGTGACGCTTCGTACGTTTGTTTCTGTTCATGGCGAGAAGAGGGTGTGTGATTTCCGGAACCCGCCTATATACGCGGTGCACCGCGGCGCCATCTCGTGTTTACGCGTAGTGCCATCAAGCGTAGTTCGATGCAGTCACTGTGTAATACAACTTGATTACAACCTGACTACACCGGTGTTTTTTCGCGCTTTCTCGTTGCTCTGTTGTGTTTGTGCCTGTTTTCGAGTGGTTTGGCGTGTTCGTGTACCCTTTTAGGTAGTTTCCGCAAAGATTTTCTCTTGATGGCCGTGTGCGCATGAATGGACGCAGAGGGACATTGGGAGGTCTTAATGTACTCCGCACCGTTACAGGTGATGGATTAAGCCGTTTGACTCCCGACTACTAACTCACGGTCGTAGTCCACTGGGTAAGACGACTGACACTAACTCTGTCTGGGCTGCGAGACACAGGCTCGAATCCTGCCGGTGCTTGTGTAATTTTTTGCGATTGTAAATGCCATGCGCACGGACGCGGAGGGAAATTGTGAGGTCCTAAGGTGCTCCGCACCTAAAACAAGCGTGCCGTGTTTTTTTCTGTTTTGGAGCGAGCGGTAGGGCGATGCTTGAAGACGGTCTGATTTCATTCGATGAGTCCGACAAGAAGTTATTCAGCACCAAATCTGTTGCACCCGTTCTTTTTCCGCTGGGCCCCGGGACGATGGGCGTCTAAGCTTTCACCTCAAACCTCATCACATGCTTGAAACATTATGTAGGGCTAAAACGTTTATAAATGAATGTAGCCGGCGTACTTCATGGAAAAGACGAAGCCGACTGGACACGCAGCCTCAAAATAGGCTACTTCAAGTGTTTTGAGGTGAACGCGCGTACATGCATGCAATCCGGCTTTTCACGTAATTGTGGGCATCCAACCCTTTTGCCGCGTTCTCCTTTCTAATGAGCAAGCGTGTTCAGAGGTAACACACTACAGCTTGTCGCTGGGTACGCAGTTTGACTACTTCAAAAACATCACCGAGACGAAGATCTCTGAAGTGACAAAACTAGAGCGCCCTTATTTTTCACTTGTCTCTGCACTGTTTTTGAAGTAGTCAAAGCGGGTTCCGTGATCTTGTTCTGCTTGCAACTTTCGCTTCGTCGACACCGAAAAGAAAACCCTTGATAGTCATCGGTCGAATCTGTCATCGCTGCAACAACTAATTTTATGACGTAGGTACCTCGCTATCATGCCCACACAGACCCTTTGCATAATCGCTCAGCTTTATTGCGAGCTCAGGTAGAGGTACGTTCATACGTGCGACGCACCAGGACACTGTCCCCAGAGCACCTCACTATCTTCCCTATTAAATATGCGTGCAGTACGTCTGGGTGCTTCGTCTCACATGCCACTATCACATAAAATATCTTTTGCAGCCATGGGAAGAGACATTTTCTTTACTCGAGCTGCGGTTTGAAGCAATGCAAGAAATAAGGAAATCAGCGCACGGTGATGATACCAAGATATCGCAAAATGGATGGGTTTTCCACGCCGTGTCTGCGCCTGTCCAAGCGTTTGACGGTTGCATTCGTCGCACAAAGTCCCAAAGCACCGCCCAACCGTTTGCTTAAAAACACGACGAAAAGAACGGCAGCTTGTTCGTGTTGTGCGGCCTGCTTAGCGTCTACAGTTGTAGGAGGCGTGAACAGCACAGTCCGGTATTTCTAAGCAAAAACAAATGCTGGCTACTCCTTACGGCAAGGAATTCACGAACGCATGGATCACGCAGAAAAAACAAGGTCCACACGAATGTACTTGCCAACATCCCACCGGAAACCATGTTTCGCATCGGGAAATGCACACCCCGTGCGGCAGAGTGCAACCGCACTCACGGTGCCGGAGCCGCCACGCAGGTAGCGCCGTTGCATGGTCGAAAGACCAGTGCATACATCATTCAGTAGTGCAAGCAACAAGAGCTTGTACGTTTGTAGTGGGATGTTTAGTAACCTGAAGATATGCGATTTGGAAAACGGCTTCTCAATCAAGTCAGACCACATACATAGAAAACGATTTAAGTGAGAGGTCTGTTTACTTTTCACTAAATGTGCATGTAATTTTAAGTGAGGAAGCCGGTTCCTCATGACGAGCACACGGTATACAGCTGCATGTAGTCATTACACCTACAGTGCCATTTTTGAAAGTAAGCATCCCATTAGCACTCATTTAAGCATATGCTTGAACACCACGAGTGCCTAAAGAAGCCTTGCGCAATCTTTCATCGTGACCTTCCAAAATGCAGCCTTTCTTTTAAGAAGCATATTCACTAAGCAACTAACCACACAAACAGGGTGCCACTCATAACTGAAATTTATTTTGAAAAGATGAGACATATATACACACTCTTGGTGCATGTCACTATCTTATGCTATGAATTGCATCACATTTTGTTATTTAAATACGCTGCGTCTTGCTGTGATAGTGCTATGGACAGCTAGGTGGCGCATTTGTTGTCTTGTTTCCTGATTGCGCATTTCGAGTATTTCCCCGATTCTTTGATCTTTGTTTCTACAAGCAAGTGGTATCGCCAAACTTTACGGTGAATTTACACTGAACAAAATAGGTTGCAAATTGTGAGAGGTTGATTTTGTTCTTGATGGTCTGTTCGTGTTCCTTTTAGTTTGCATGAATGCATCTTCCCATTTGTCCTAAATAGCTCACTGAACCGATATTACAATATTGTAAACCATCTCATATGCTGGGACTGATGTTTCGTGCCACAGCCCTCGCTTCATGTTGCGCCATTGTTTCAGCTTTCTTTTTGATGGTTGCAATATGCCTTCCAACTTCTTTAGTGCCTCGAACACCCCCCTTACCCATATCTTGACGCCACATTCTTCAGCTCGTGTGAAAGTTTGTGTGCATACATAATCAACACGTGTGCCCAACTTTTTTTCCTAATACGAGCTGGATGTTCCTTTAACTGCTTTCACCTATCTGACAGTTTTTTCGCATGCTGGCGTGAGTACGTGTTTTGGATAACGATCACCCCTCAAACGGGCATCAGTCCCATCATATCAGTCTCAGCATATAAGATGGGCCACCGGGGTGGTTTACGATATTTGATTGTCTGTCGGGTGAGCTATGTATGGCAAATAGGAAGATGTGTGAATGTAAGACAAAGGAACACGAACGTTCCATCAATTACAAAGACAGCCTCTCACACCTGGCCAGCTATTGTGATGACTGTAAATATACGGCAAAGTTTGACGCTGCCACTTGCTTGCACAAACATATAGATCAAAGAGCCAGGGAAATACTTGAAGCCCACGCGATCAGAAAAGGCTGCGACAAATGCATCATCTATCCATCCATAAGACTATCAAAGCAAGAAGTAGCAGATTTAGATAAGAATATGTGGTGCAGTTTGTAGCATCAATGTGTGACATGTGACAGTGGCAGATGTAAGCGGAGGGAGAGCCCCCCCCCCCCCCAAAGCCACTAGCTGTTCTACCCCACCACTTTTCACTCCCCTCAGCACTCTTCTTTCGGCACTTGTAATTTTTTGGACTGCAGCATGGACCATAATCGTCCACGGCGAGCAAAGCACCCCTAATTTGTAAACAACGCAACCGCCACCTTAGTTGTTATGTGCTAATTACTTTCTCCCCGTAGACAATTTTTCCCTTCAAATGTTATGAGTGCAGTAGCGAGGAGGAAACCTTTTTTAAACTCGTCACATGGGTGTCTGCAATATGTTGATCAAAGATCACTATTTTGATCAAACAGCACCTCATGTGCAAGTGAGAACAAATCATGGCATTTAGTTGGTGTTAAATTCGGGCTCCGCAATGTAATTAATGAAGGCCGCCGGTGGCCCATGTATTGGCGTCGCCTCCGCTGGTGGGCTACTTTCCCGTGTCCCCTTTCATGTAGCCGCGCGACGCCAAGTTCGGAGCCGCGCGAGAGCTGTTGTGCCCGTCCTTTTGTGTGTCAAAGGATGGGGGCGATAGCCCTGAGTGCCTCTGTCGCGTCGAGGGTGGCAGGGTCATTCGGCATAACAAGCTGACGGGCGGCCAGATGATCGTATCTCTTAGTGTTGAAAGCGCGCGCGGTGTAAGTTTGGAAAATCTTCGACTCCGGCGGCGGGCGCTCTTCGTCGACGGGTCGTTCGCCTCGACGATGGTCGCCTCGGCTGGCAGCGTCTCTCCCCGTGGTCTGTTCAGGTGGCCGGCGGCGCCCCTTTAGTCTGGGAGGGAATTAGCAACCCTCATTGTCAGGCCGCGCGTGCAGACGCCCCACGTCGTGGGAGGCGTCGCGCGGAGGGAGGTCAGCCGCGCGGGGACCGCTCCGGGCCCTGGGCTTGGCTGTTGTTTGTGCAGATGCCGCCCGCTTAACGTAATGGATGGTTCACTTTAGGCCGCAGATGTCCTGTATTTTCTGGCCGGGTGCAACAGCGTGCGTAGGAAACGCACTATGAGTGTGTAAGAGAGAGTGTTAGGTCACGTGACCACAGGTGGGGACATGTGTGTGATTGGCTGGTTCCTGTGGCCAATCAATGGTTTCTATTAATTGTTTGTGAAAGGTTTTTTTTCTCTCTTTCTTGTACGCCCCTTTTTGGAGGCGGGGTTTTTCGTATCAAAACCGGAGTGTTGGGTTTTGTCGGGGGTCGGTCGAGAGGGGATCTAGTTAGTATAGATCTCGGCCGAACAGGCTGCTTGCTGTCAGAGTGACAATGTAACCGTCACTCTGACCTGATGTAAAGTGGAGTTTATGTAAATAATGTAAATAAACCTAATATCAGCAAGGAAGGCAGTCCTCATCCCTCACCCGCTCCAAGCATCGGTCGTCGGTCATCGGAGCGAGTCGAGATGGTCCTCTCGGCTCGCGCATCAAAAGAACATCCCTATTTCGCCACCATCAGTTCGCCAAGAAGATGGAGAGGCGAAATTTAACTGGCGCAGTCGACAGGATGACCACGACCATGGGCTGGAGCTGGTGGGGCATTGCGGAGAGACTCCTTCAACGCAAGGTTCGGCTCCGACCAACGACGAGCCAGACTCCAAGCATCGACGGGGCGACACCTCAGCGGGAGGCCTCGTGAGCTTCGGCTCAGTGCGGCAGCAGCCGCGATTCAACGGCAACGGGGCGACACCTCAGCGGGAGGCCTCGTGGGCTCTGGCCCAGGGCGGCGTAAGCCGCGGTTCAACGGGGCGACACCTCAGCGGGAGGCCTCGTGGGCTTCGGCCCAGGGCGGCGTAAGCCGCGGTTCAACGGGGCGACACCTCAGCGGGAGGCCTCGGGGGCTTCGGCCCAGGGCGGCAGCAGCCGCGATTCAACGGCAACGGGGCGACACCTCAGCGGGAGGCCTCGTGGGCTCGGCCCAGGGCGGCGTAAGCCGCGGTTCAACGAGGCGACACCTCAGCGGGAAACCTCGTGGGCTTCGGCCCAGGGCGGCGTAAGCCGCGGTTCAACGGGGCGACACCTCAGCGGGAGGCCTCGGGGGCTTCGGCCCAGGGCGGCGTAAGCCGCGGTTCACGGGGCGACACCTCAGCGGAGGCCTCGTGGGCTCTGGCCCAGGGAGCACGGCCCCATCCCAGTCGGCGAGAGCGAGGCGCATCGGGTCCACGCGCTGCTGCGCATCAGCGACACTGCGACCCGACCGAACCTCGGAGCGAGCCACAGGTGGGCCCTGATTGTTTTTCTCCGGGTTCACCATGGCCACTATGCTAAACGGGAATGTCGCTGGCACCGACCGGAAGTGTTATAGTGCCATGTGCTCGAAGATTCGAGGAGTTGAGAGCTGAATTAGCTCTCAAAAATGCCCAGCACGCTTTGGAAAAAGCTAGGCTAGCGGGTAGCCGGGGCGCGGATAGCCCGTCCGTATGTGACGGCTGAGGGAGCTCAGTGCTCAACTAGCCCAAGGGAGGGCGGAGATCGCTTACGAGAAGCGAAGCTCCGCAGGATCGGCGAACTCGAAGAGGACGCCAATCTTTTCACGGTGTTTGTTCCCTCGTGGGCGCTTCGAGCGCCACGGGAGAAGGAGAGTGGGAATGTCGTGGACGGTGGCGAAGCCACCCCAGTGTTGGGCAACACGTTGGCCGTTCCCACTGTTGCAGATGAGATCTTGGAATCGCGTGAGACCAAATGTCTAGCTGCAGCGATTCTTTCTGTGGCGGCGGGCAATGTTGCCGTGGCCGCGCAGGGAGGTGTCGAGGAGTAGCACCGCCCCCCATGCGCTGACATAGATTCCGCTGGCCGACCGCGAGGAGCCCCCGCGTGGATGAGCCAGTGCACAGATCGAGGAGAAGCTGCCAGAAAGCATGCTAATCTCAGAGGAGTCAGAGGAAGTGCAGGGGCCATGCAAGGCGCGCCTAATGTGGAGCTTGCGTGCGGGAAGCATGAATGCGCAGGGGGTCCCGCGGCGTCGTTGCGCGTAGGTCAGATTCCGACGGGGCCCGAGAACGCGGAACGCCGGGGGCAGGTGTGCGGCGCAGGTGCGACAATCGTCGTACGCGCTACCGCCGAGTAGGGTGTTCCTTCTCTCCCCGGGAGCACGAGGACACCGCGAGCCACACCAGGGTTTGCTTAGAATCAGCTGGTGGTGCATGAAACGGAACCAGCTTCCGTGCGACGGTCGGTGTGTGCCGCCGTGGAAAGGGGCGTTTGCGCTGAATAGTGTACAGTGCTAGATAAAACAGTTCAGCGTTGTTTGCCGCACACTTAGTTGTTAACGTTTTGCGTTTTTTTTTTCTGTTGTTTTTTTTTATGTGTAAGGTTCGCCCAGACGAGCGTTATTGTTAGTTTTACCTGTATTGTATTCTTCCCCTTGTGGTTAGTTTTTTTTTTTTTGAGCATGTGTTGGTTGTGTTCAGCTGTTGTAAGGCGTGTGATTTACGGTAGCGCAGCTTGGCGGGTTTAACTGTCTTCTTGAGGACTAGAGCCGCTGTTACAGCACGGTAGGGAGTTTACCTCTGGGTACAATGGCGAGTGCCTTTCTTTACTTGCGCTCGTTGGCATGTGGTCATGGTGGGCCATGGAATGTGCAGGTAGGGCCCACTTGTGGCGCTTGTGTGCGAACTAGTGTCTGAAGTACTGAAAGTGAACTTTCAGTAACATCGCATGTGGACAGCGAAGTGAACCGCAACCGGGACGAACAATCTGTGTCGCATTCCGAAAGAACCGGCGTCCGCGAGTGCGTGAAGAAACGCTGAACTTTCCTTTAAACGTTTTTGTTATTGGTACAGGAGTAGCCTCATTTTGGCGTTTGGGTTTGTTCGGGTGTTGTTTTTTTTCTTTCATTAGAGTGAAAGAATGTTCCTTACATGCGCTGAACGGTTAAGGATGGATGGTGTCATTCATCCAGTTGTCAAGTTGTAACATTTATACCCTTCGTGGGGGTTGGTTGCCTTTAATGGTAGAGGGTGCCACGAGTTTGTTCTCACGGGCCCTGTAGTTGAGCGTCCTTCGTTTATTGTTTGATGTTGCGCAAGCCATGGCTAGGCAAGGCACTGAGTATGCCGTGTTGTATCCGTTTTTGGTGCAGTTGGCCGGCGCGTTGTGCTGTTTGGGTTGGTGTGTAGCGGTGTTAATTTTTTTTGTTGTACTGTATTGTACCCGCGTTGTATTGTACTTGCGTAACGGCTTGAGTGTGTTTTTTTTAGTTCTGGACTCTGCCGTAAGACATAACCTGCAGGAGAGTTAATGTTGTACGTACAGCTAGTGTACGGACAACATTCTTAGTGCGGAGGTGTTAAGTTAGGGCTCCGCATGTAATTAATGAAGGCCGCCGGTGGCCCCTGTATTGGCGTCGCCTCCGATGGTGGCTACTTCTTTCCCCGTGTCACCTTTCATGTAGCCGCCGGACGCCAAGTTTCGGAAGCCGCGGAGAGCTGTTGTGACCCGTACTTTGTGTGTCAAAGGATGGGGGCGATTAGCCTGAGTGCTTCTGTCGCGTCGCGAGGGTGGCAGGGTCATTCGGCATAACAAGCTGACGGGCGGCCAGATGATCGTATCTCTTAGTGTTGAAAGCGCGCGCGGTGTAAAGTTTGGAAAAATCTATTCGACTCCGGCGGCGGGCGCTCTTCGTCGACGGGTCGTTCGCCTCGACGATGGTCGCCTCGGCTGGCAGCGTCTCTCCCCGTGGTCTGTTCAGGTGGCCGGCGGCGCCCCTTTAGTCTGGGAGGGAATTAGCAACCCTCATTGTCACGCCGCGCGTGCAGACGCCCCACGTCGTGGGAGGCGTCGCGCGGAGGGAGGTCAGCCGCGTGGGGACCGCTCCGGGCCCTCGGCTTGGCTGTTGTTTGTGCAGATGCCGCCCGCTGAACGTAATGGATGGTTCACTTTAGGCCGCAGATGGCCTGTATTTTCTGGCCGGGTGCAACAGCGTGCGTAGGAAACGCACTATGAGTGTGTAAGAGAGAGTGTTAGGACACGTGACCACAGGTGGGGACATGTGTGTGATTGGCTGGTTCCTGTGGCCAATCAATGGTTTCTATTAATTGTTTGAAAGGTTTTTTTCTCTCTTTCTTGTACGCCCCCTTCTTGGAGGCGGGGTTTTTCGTATCAAAACCGGAGTGTTGGGTTTTGTCGGGGGTCGGTCGAGAGGGGATCTAGTTTAGTATAGATCTCGGCCGAACAGGCTGCTGCTGTCAGAGTGACAATGTAACCGTCACTCTGACCTGATGTAAAGTGGAGTTTTGTAAATAATGTAAATAAACCTAATATCTAGCAAGGAAGGCAGTCCTCATCCCTCACCCGCTCCAAGCATCGGTCGTCGGTCATCGGAGCGAGTCGAGATCGTCCTCTCGGCTCGCGCATCAAAAGAACATCACTATTTCGCCTCCATCAGTTCGCCAAGAAGATGGAGAGGCGAAATTTAACTGTTGGTTGCACCGTCCTGCCATCCAATCAAAATTATGGACCCCCCCCAAGTATGCCCCTGGATTCACCCCTGACATGCACCAAGAGTGTATATATGTTTGTTCTTTTAAAAGTGAATCTCAGTTGTGAGCGGCGGGCTATTTGTGTTTAAGTCCGTCTTTTCGTCTGTCTTTTTTGCCAGTGAACAGGAATTTAAACCAACTCACTTAGTTATCTGCTTTGATACATTTTAACATACGTGCGATGGTCCTCAAGTGTACACACCTCGTCACAAGCCCAACATGGTGTCTTTTGATGTGGCACATTGCAGCAGTCGAGGGTATTCCTCAGCTTGATCACTGAAACCGAGGAAAAGACAAGCATGGAGATGTTGAAGTGCGCAAATGTGCACTGCATAATCTTTACAACCGGCATGCACCATCTGAGACGATGGCAGCGTGACAGTCTAGTCAGCGTTCACAAGGTGTAATATTCTGCAGTCAAGTCGAAGTGCTGCGGTTTTTAAGTGAAATTTGGGGCTAGTGTACTGAATCTATAAACATGGGCAGTAAGATGTACTGCAGAGTGCTATGGATTTATTGATACAATTAGGTGTTTAATATGGGCTCAAAGATGCGGTTTTGTACACTAATGATCTAGCTAGGACAAGTGGTAAGTACTTGAAAAAACTATTCAAATGGTGGCAATAACTAGCAACGGATGCCCTACTAACCCTTTTACTGCCACTCCCAAGATAATTCGGGCAATCACGCACGCACACCGAACTGTACTATCGTGGTCAATTTAGTACGAACAACGGAGTGCATGGCTTCCGGTACACGCCTTGCATCCTGTCAACGGGCCGCGGATGCGCAGTGCGAAGAAGTTACGAGAGTTCGCGCCGAACATTGACGTGAAAAGACGATCGCATTTCTATCGTCCGTGGGCTGCTCAGAACGAAATAAAAAATAAAGGGATATAGCTTCGTGGACCGTTTTCACTCATCGCAGCAACTTAAGTTAGATAACGCGTGCGTGAGCGCGGGCACCGAATGCGGTGGGAAGACAAACCAAAACGCTCACGCGCCGAACGACGGCCATGGCGAGTCAGATACGACCGAAACACCAAAGGGAACCTCGCTTTCTGTGTGTTAGCTGCCAGCTGGCGCTTAGTGTGGTGCATTGTTTTAAACAATATTACACTTAAAAGTTTTCCAAACATCCTGACATCCTAATTACAGGTAATTATTCCGTAACTAGTTAAGTGTAACCTTCAATAAACTATTCACATGTTTTGCAAAGACTCATACTGCATTACTACTGTAAAATTTATCATAACTGACCAGCCAGAAGAGAACCGCGGCTGTGAAAGGGCTAAGTGTTTTTTCGAAGATGCGGAAGTGGTGACAAAAAGCGTGTGATGCTATGCAGCCCTGGACAATTGCTGGACATATAGGCGGCCCCTTCATGCTCACATATCTGTCAAACGGTTGGCTTCAGCTACGCAAACTGCTGCATTTAAGGATCCCGGCTGGGTAGAGCTTTAAGAACGACACACCTAGAAGCACACTGCAACTGGAGAGAAACGGCTGCGCTGAACTCATGCATTGTTGAGTGATGTCAGCGTGTCACAGCAGGAAGTGCTTAGGCATCAGTTACTATTTTTTACGTATCCAAAATTTCAGCAGTGCGTAGTTGAGAGCCTTGATTAGGTGGGCCTTAATTCACCCAATAGTGCACGAGCCCACTTGACACACACAGACTATCGGTATCACTAGCCTTCATTAGGGGCTGGAGTGTGCTAGTAGAGGCTCCTCCATTGCATTGCTTGTCGTCTTAAGTTCGATTATTAACTATAAAGTTTGAGTTGAGTGAGCGCCCACAGTATTCCCTGTTAGTCTGTGTGGCCTGCGGTTTTCGGATAATGCTACTCTGCAAACTCGCTGAACTTTCTGCACTAGTTTACGATACAGGTGCCTCTAAAAACAAGCCCCACACTCCCCGCAAACCACTTCCGACGGAATCAAGTGTAGCTTTTTCGTGGCACCCCTAGTCCAAGGTATTTCTTGGTCTACCACGGGTATCCACCTTAGGGTAATGGCCAGAGTGTTGCGCGCGCAGCACAGGCTACATTTCGACTTCGATCCGCAGCCGCGGACAATTTAGATAGACAGGTTACCCACATATTCCCCGGTGGTAAAACGCATCGCGTGATGTCAAAGAAAGAGTCCTGTACTACAGCGCCATTATCCTAGCATAATTTGATGCTGATTGTCGCGGAAACTGTACTGGTAAATACAGCAGGCTCACCTAAGCCTTCAGAGCAAATGAGGTGGGGGGTCTAGTGAGCTAGTGATCCATAAATAACCAAAATAACTCGAAACAAGTACGGATTATAAAAAACGCGTACTTACCCTACTAGAAACGACGTTTCCAACGCAAAATCCTTCTTTACTGCCGTCTTAAGCTTGCGAAAAGCACACTTGGTTAGGATGCAACGTTATCCATCACTTTTGACGCGTGAAGAAGACGGCGCTGATCGTTCTACCTGCGTTCTATCCGTCCCCGTGTGTCAACGCACGCGTGTGTCGGAAGAGCAGACATCAGCTTATTAAATTTCTATAAAGATGAGGTATAATAAAAATCGTGGTATAAAACTGAAGAAAACGCGCCCGAAACAGGCAGCGCGCATACATACATAGACAGAATGAGAGGGAGTTGCCAGACTTCAAAAACAACAGCTCTATATTCAACGTAAGTACGCTAATATTGGTAATAACCGTTGTGATTTTAACAGATATAGTAGGTTTAAATCTTACAATTAAAATTTTAGATGCAAAAGTAAATACACATGAAATTACCCTGAC
Source organism: Haemaphysalis longicornis (assembly GCA_013339765.2). Classification (NCBI taxonomy): domain Eukaryota; kingdom Metazoa; phylum Arthropoda; class Arachnida; order Ixodida; family Ixodidae; genus Haemaphysalis; species Haemaphysalis longicornis. The sequence goes on from CM023458.1 coordinate 20,017,599, forward strand.
GAATTTGCGCTGATTTTAAAGACGTTCTGACTGTTTTTTGTTTCTGGGATTAGGAAAAGAGGGATGAGTGTTTACTCTGGTAAAAAGAGGAGGGGAGCTGATAAAACGCTCAGTGCGAAGAAACGAAAAAAAAGCTACTGGAGCGGTTCGAACCATCAACCTTCACGACGAAACCTCAAAAGTGAAACATACATTTACTTTCGTCATCGATGAATATTGTCGCTTGTGTTTAGTTCCGGCCGTATTTGAGAAATTATGGCAGTTATCAGGCTTGTTTTTCACGCACCGATCTTGCACACGAGGCCAAATATACTTGTGCTACAAATGATTTCGCGAAAACTACCTGATTTACTCAAGAAAAGCTTTCGCAGATGATCTCCGATTTCTACGCAAGCCACGGTAGCCACATTTGAAATGGAATGCGTCGCTGCCTTTGATAACGCTTGTTTGTCACGCACCCATCTTACAGACAAGCCGCATTGCTATTTATTACTACAAGCGATGTCACTCCTGGCACGTCAGGTGCAGCCAACCCGTTGTGGAAGACGACCGCTGACAGCACTGTAGACCTGCGATATCCTGTGAGGTGTGTGGGGATGTTGCAAAGGCCACCAAAGCAGCCCTCCGCGATTGCGGAGATTAGTTAAACTCCTACAAGGGCCGCAATTGTCACAATTCTTGCTTTGGTTTCTGGCTTTCTTCTAAGCTGTTGCCGTGGGACTTGACTGACTTTCTGTACCTGATTCTCACGCAACCTAACAAATATTTACTTAGCCGTACAGCCCCCAAACAAGCAGCTACGTTTAAGAATACTGTTGCTGCATTTGAGCCAAGCCACGTGTAGTAGAAAGTGCCTTCTACTGCCGCGACTGAAGATAACGAAATGGAAATGAAAAATACGCGAGGTAACCTGCTGATGTTACCAGGAACCATTTGACCACTTGGAAAAAAATAAGAATATTTACCACCATCACAGCAGGTTCCCTGTACGAAATAAAAATTGCACCATCTTCCCGTAGGGGAACTCTGAGAATTATGCGAAGCAGGCATGGGGTCGATTCAAGTGCCCATTAGTTTTCAGTTCGTCGTTTCCGCGAGGTTGAGGTACGTAGCTACCGTTGTATTTACCGTTTGGTTTCCATGGTAACTACCACACTTTTCACTTACCGGAACTAAGAAATGGGAAATTGCGTTGACTCCATGGCTGTTTCGCATACTAAGGGTTCCCCTACGGGAAGATGGTGTAATTTTATTGGACGGGGGTGTGGGGTGTTAGAGTGTAGAGGCATTATAGAGAGAAAGAGAGAGACGTTGTACGTGGTATGAGTTTGTCTTTATTTAAGTATTATCATCATCACGTTCAACGTAGGTGACGCCGAGCTGTGGTTTGCGTTCGGCTTTGATTATGACCGCCTTATGGTCTCTGAAATGTAAAGTCAAGGGCTGATAAACCCTAAAGTTGCTAAAGATGAGGTCGATGCACGTTCCCCGGATGGTTTTGGGCTACTTGTAATCACAGCCCGCCGAGACTCTCCGACGCACGCCGCTGCCGACGAAGATGAAACGTCGAAGGCGCGCGAAGCGTGCTCGTCTCCTGCCAGCCCAGGAAGACACCGGCAATACTGTCCATCCAGGAGCCATAGAAAGGAACGGGCGTTCAGCAAGCCGAGCATGCGCAGTGGGGGTGTCGATGGCGCAACAATAACGACAAAGACAAGAGAGGGACATAGCCCCAGCCATGAGATGTTTCGCATCTAAAACCTAGGTATGCTAGCAACATAAAAAAACAAAAGCTACTATGAAAAAAAGTTTGTCTACTTGCCCTCGTGTATCGTTAATTCAGTTTATCATCAACGAAAAGCCACAAAGGCTTGATCAATGAACCACTGCTTGCTGTGGTATGAGCCAAAACATTTAAATGGTGGTGTGAATGCTCAGAACACAAACGTCTTCGTCAAGCCTCCTATTATACGTTGTTGGATATGCCACCGTGTGCTGTGGTATGCAGTCAAATACTTTACGGGGAACATCGAGGGAGTGCTGCAGACCGCGTTGACGCGATCAGCTGGAAGGCGTCGTACTGAGATGTTCGCCGAGGAAATCAGACCTCCTAATGCTCCTACCCACCAACGGCACAGGCAAGTCCAGGCAACGCAAATACGAAAGATCCGAATTGTGACCAAATATGGCAACGTGGTCCCAGAGGTCAACAAAATCAGGATCCTAGGCATGATCATCGAAAAGCACGGAAGAAACGGCGGAACTATCGCCCGTCTCACAGCTAAAGCGGGCAACGCGACGCAACTCCTCAAACGAGTCACGTCCTGGAAGGCAGGCATGAGAGAGGAGAGCCTAATCAGGCTTATAAAATCCATCAGCCACATCACCTACGTTGCAGCCTACCACAGATGGCTGCAACACGAACGCCTTTGCGGCGGCCATCATCAAGGCGTGCCCGAGGATGGCAGCGAGCGTGGGAAGCACCGGAGCAGACCAAGCGGGGGAGGTGGTCATCGCCCTGGCCATCGCCAACGCAGACTGCCACATGGTGCTGAGTGACTCAAGATAGGCGGTGCAAAAATTTGCCAAAGGCCAAATCTGCAGGGAGGCTGAGCGCGTAATGCGAGCGGCCAAACTGCAAGACAGCAAAGTGTGAATAAAGTGGTCCCCGTCACACGCGGGCGACGCGTTGGATTCCAACGACAACCACAACCAGATGACACACGCAACGGCACGAGCTCTAACGAACCGCGCCCCGGTGACCGACCGTCCGACTTGGTTCAAAGCCAAGGACCACATGACGGACTACAATGACATAACGAAGGCCTACCGCATGGCTCGCAGGACTCTCCCATCCCCACACCCAAGGCTGAGTGAGGGGACGCGGTACTACCGAGATAGCTCCAGCCGGATTGCTACCGAGCCCGGGACTGATGCATCGCATCTACCCTGAGGCATACCGAATCGACCAGTGGTCTGTCAGAGGAAGCCGGCAGACCACACGCACATCTTGCGGGACTGCATCAAATACCCAGAGGGAGCAAGATCAAGAACGATCCCGCCGCGGCTTCAGGCAGCTGCGAAGAGCCACGACCAAGACCAACATTTTTGGGCCATCCAGCAGGTCACCGGGCGCTCCTAAGGCAGGGACCCGTGCCGTGTAACGGCAACCCTGAAGATAAAGAGGCCTTCGTCGGTGCGCGCGAGCGCTATAAGTGTACGTCGCCAAGTGCGTTTAAAGTTTCAGAATGGTTGACTGAATGGTCGTCGAGAAAGTGCACCTGCCAGCGCGCATTATGTGTCATGCCCTGGGGTGGGGACCGGAGCACCTTTAAGTGTGGTAAGGTGGGGAGAGGGGGTAACTGAAGGAGGAAGTAGAGGACCCAAAATACAAATGACTAATAGCATCCTTGATAAACACTCACCGGAGTTGCCCCCAAAACCGGCGCGGTGCCCGATGCCCCATGATGGTGTGCATCGGCACGGAGCGTTGATCGAAAACAAACTGAGCGGTTCTACCCTAGCGCCATCTCTATGGCTGTTAGAAGAACTCACAAAACCATTAGTAAAGCAACGTAAAATGACACCACGCTACAACAGCCTGACATTATTGAAAGCCAACAATGATATATACACACTTGTATCCCTCACTCATGTGCGACAAGGTAATTCCACTCTTCTACTGAACAGCTGCCTACAAGCTGCTTCTCGTCTTTTTTCTGCGAGCCTAGACGTGAGGGCCTGTTATTACACGTTCCCCCCATCTGCTACGGCGAAGCATGTGGGCCATTCATGGTCTAGGTACTACAGTTACAGTTTGGGATAATTCAATTGAACAAAACGGATGCAAAGCTGCACAATTACTTCTACTGGCTGGCCATGCAGCCTTCAGTACAAGAAGGTCCTACATGGCACAGTATGTCGGCATGCTCATTTGCAATTTCTGGCTGCCATTAGCGTCCCTTACTGAGTCCATTGCATCATTGTCTGATGAATTCGCAAGCAACTCAATATTTGTGAGCAAAAATATACAACCGATTCCGCCTTTGCACGACTGCGCTTATTCGCCGTCGGTGCAGCAGACGGCGGAGGAAGCCAATTTTCCAACGTCGTTTGCGGTGCATGTTGGGGACTCGGTCGCCTCTCTCGGTACCCGACGGCACAACCAAAAATTGGCCCGCAGCGGTGCACCCCGGTTTATCGAGGACAGATGGTGCACATTGGTGCGGTTTGTCGAGGATAAAAAGACGCACCAGTGCGCCCTGGTTAACACCGGTGTGGTTCATCAAGGATGCTATAAAAAACTCAGAAATTTGTAAGCAATAGTTGCATGCAGAGGGCATTAAGCACAGCAACACTAATGGAAGATGATGTACTCAGAAGATACATTCTAGAGATGCGACTAGAAAAAAAATCAGGGGAACACACGCACACATGTAGCTATTTAGAAGCAATCCGTTTGCAGTTGTCAGCTGACAATTACAGCAAAACCCCCAAAAGAACACTTACCCAAGAACCACGTTAAAAAGGGTGTAGGGGACTTACACATTGCAATTTAATACCAAGCCCTCGCTGCGAATAGCCGATGAGGCTGCTGTTGAACGTAACTAACAAGTGCGGCTGCTCAGTGTCCTTAACTTATGCTCATGGAAAAAATGCTGTCTTTGTTGGTCTGCCTTGCCCGTACAGCCTACTCCCATTAGTTACAAATTGAGGGGACCTGGAGAGTATGTTTGAATGACCAGACGTTCTGATATATATGACTCCAGGCAAGAAGACAGCGCAGGTTATGATTGGGCACGGATGTGAATAACATTTTTAACACTTTTACACTTCAACTACACAAAACAAACAGCAGAGGTGAAAAGTCCACAACTAGTTTATTGGCAGTATACTGTTGATCCAAAACCAGCAAGGAAGTCCTGTATGACACGACTTGTCATCTTCAACCTATGAAGTGACGTAAAAAATGATTGTTTTAAAAATAGCCAATTTCTGAATACCGTCTTCTCTGAATACTAATTATGGTTCAGAATGTTGATATACAATAAGCTATTGCTTGATTTGTAATGTGTGATTACCACCCGCAAATCATTTCTTTTTTGGAAGTCTCGATGTACTTGTGCACATGGACCCAAATGTTTATTTGGTGGTGCGAAAGCAGCAGATATTTTCCAACGTGGCCAAGTGAAAGTATGAATCAAATGAATGACTGAGTTCAAATTATGTGGCCTTTATATACATTGAATGAGTAGGAGGAGGCTAAAAACGGAAAAATGTGAATTTTCTTTTGAATAAATAGGAACTACAAATTATAAGTTTTCAGTGTACGGCATCTTCAGAAAGTTGCCAGTTACGATTTGTGGCCCTGTATTAACAACTTCTTCTAACATCTAACAACTTTTCTAGGAACTTCTCCTGCACTACAGGTGTCCACAACATAGGCGCATAAACAGCTTGTCCGCACCTTTGAAGAAGCAGCAGATAGGTGTTTGCAAATCATGTTTCTAGTTCTGTGAAGCAAATGGAGGGCCTGCACCCATTCACATAACTGTGTTGCGGACTGCAAATAAGATGAATAGGTATGGTAGGAACACGTCCCAAAAACAAAAGAAATTCTTCAGATTTTTAGAGGGAGCAAGATCAAGAACGATCCCGCCGCGGCTTCAGGCAGCTGCGAAGAGCCGACACAGCGCAGGGGGTTTGGGGGCCCCAAAAATCCAAAAAGAAAAGGAGGGCGCTCCAAAGGCATGAGACCCTAACCTGGTATGCTAGCAACCCTGAAGCTACTATGAAAAAAAGTTTGTCTACTTGCCCTCGTGTATCGTTAATTCAGTTTATCATCAACGAAAAGCCACAAAGGCTTGATCAATGAACCACTGCTTGCTGTGGTATGAGCCAAAACATTTAAATGGTGGTGTGAATGCTCAGAACACAAACGTCTTCGTCAAGCCTCCTATTATACGTTGTTGGATATACCACCGTATGGTGGTATGCAGTCAAATACTTTACGGGGAACATCGAGGGAGTGCTGCAGACCGCGTTGACGCGATCAGCTGGAAGGCGTCGTACTGAGATGTTCGCCGAGGAAATCAGACCTCCTAATGCTCCTACCCACCAACGGCACAGGCAAGTCCAGGCAACGCAAATACGAAAGATCCGAATTGTGACCAAATATGGCAACGTGGTCCCAGAGGTCAACAAAATCAGGATCCTAGGCATGATCATCGAAAAGCACGGAAGAAACGGCGGAACTATCGCCCGTCTCACAGCTAAAGCGGGCAACGCGACGCAACTCCTCAAACGAGTCACGTCCTGGAAGGCAGGCATGAGAGAGGAGAGCCTAATCAGGCTCATAAAATCCATCAGCCACATCACCTACGTTGCAGCCTACCACAGATGGCTGCAACACGAACGCCTTTGCGGCGGCCATCATCAAGGCGTGCCCGAGGATGGCAGCGAGCGTGGGAAGCACCGGAGCAGACCAAGCGGGGGAGGTGGTCATCGCCCTGGCCATCGCCAACGCAGACTGCCACATGGTGCTGAGTGACTCAAGATAGGCGGTGCAAAAATTTGCCAAAGGCCAAATCTGCAGGGAGGCTGAGCGCGTAATGCGAGCGGCCAAACTGCAAGACAGCAAAGTGTGAATAAAGTGGTCCCCGTCACACGCGGGCGACGCGTTGGATTCCAACGACAACCACAACGAGATGACACACGCAACGGCACGAGCTCTAACGAACCGCGCCCCGGTGACCGACCGTCCGACGTGGTTCAAAGCCAAGGACCACATGACGGACTACAATGACATAACGAAGGCCTACCGCATGGCTCGCAGGACTCTCCCATCCCCACACCCAAGGCTGAGTGAGGGGACGCGGTACTACCGAGATAGCTCCAGCCGGATTGCTACCGAGCCCGGGACTGATGCATCGCATCTACCCTGAGGCATACCGAATCGACCAGTGGTATGTCAGAGGAAGCCGGCAGACCACACGCACATCTTGCGGGACTGCATCAAATACCCAGAGGGAGCAAGATCAAGAACGATCCCGCCGCGGCTTCAGGCAGCTGCGAAGAGCCACGACCAAGACCAACATTTTTGGGCCATCCAGCAGGTCACCGGGCGCTCCTAAGGCAGGGACCCGTGCCGTGTAACGGCAACCCTGAAGATAAAGAAGGCCTTCGTCGGTGCGCGCGAGCGCTATAAGTGTACGTCGCCAAGTGCGTTTAAAGTTTCAGAATGGTTGACTGAATGGTCGTCGAGAAAGTGCACCTGCCAGCGCGCGTTATGTGTCATGCCTGGGATGGGGACCGGAGCACCTTTAAGTGTGGTAAGGTGGGGAGAGGGGGTAACTGAAGGAGGAAGTAGAGGACCCAAAATACAAATGACTAATAGCATCCTTGATAAACACTCACCGGAGTTGCCCCCAAAACCGGCGCGGTGCCCGATGCCCCATGATGGTGTGCATCGGCACGGAGCGTTGATCGAAAACAAACTGAGCGGTTCTACCCTAGCGCCATCTCTATGCTGTTAGAAGAACTCACAAAACCATTAGTAAAGCAACGTAAAATGACACCACGCTACAACAGCCTGACATTATTGAAAGCCAACAATGATATATACACACTTGTATCCCTCACTCATGTGCGACAAGGTAATTCCACTCTTCTACTGAACAGCTGCCTACAAGCTGCTTCTCGTCTTTTTTCTGCGAGCCTAGACGTGAGGGCCTGTTATTACACGTTCCCCCCATCTGCTACGGCGAAGCATGTGGGCCATTCATGTCTAGGTACTACAGTTACAGTTTGGGATAATTCAATTGAACAAAACGGATGCAAAGCTGCACAATTACTTCTACTGGCTGGCAATGCAGCCTTCAGTACAAGAAGGTCCTACATGGCACAGTATGTCGGCATGCTCATTTGCAATTTCTGGCTGCATTAGCGTCCCTTACTGAGTCCATTGCATCATTGTCTGATGAATTCGCAAGCAACTCAATATTTGTGAGCAAAAATATACAACCGATTCCGCCTTTGCACGACTGCGCTATTCGCCGTCGGTGCAGCAGACGGCGGAGGTAGCCAATTTTCCAACGTCGTTTGCGGTGCATGTTGGGGACTCGGTCGCCTCTCTCGGTACCCGACGGCACAACCAAAAATTGCCCGCAGCGGTGCACCCCGGTTTATCGAGGACAGATGGTGCACATTGGTGCGGTTTGTCGAGGATAAAAAGACGCACCAGTGCGCCCTGGTTAACACCGGTGTGGTTCATCAAGGATGCTATAAAAAACTCAGAAATTTGTAAGCAATAGTTGCATGCAGAGGGCATTAAGCACAGCAACACTAATGGAAGATGATGTACACAGAAGATACATTCTAGAGATGCGACTAGAAAAAAATCAGGGGAACACACGCACACATGTAGCTATTTAGAAACAATCCGTTTGCAGTTGTCAGCTGACAATTACAGCAAAACCCCCAAAAGAACACTTACCCAAGAACCACGTTAAAAAGGGTGTAGGGGACTTACACATTGCAATTTAATACCAAGCCCTCGCTGCGAATAGCCGATGAGGCTGCTGTTGAACGTAACTAACAAGTGCGGCTGCTCAGTGTCCTTAACTTATGCTCATGGAAAAAATGCTGTCTTTGTTGGTCTGCCTTGCCCGTACAGCCTACTCCCATTAGTTACAAATTGAGGGGACCTGGAGAGTATGTTTGAATGACCAGACGTTCTGATATATAGCTCCAGGCAAGAAGACAGCGCAGGTTATGATTGGGCACGGATGTGAATAACATTTTTAACACTTTTACACTTCAACTACACAAAACAAACAGCAGAGGTGAAAAGTCCACAACTAGTTTATTGGCAGTATACTGTTGATCCAAAACCAGCAAGGAAGTCCTGTATGACACGACTTGTCATCTTCAACCTATGAAGTCACGTAAAAAATGATTGTTTTAAAAATAGCCAATTTCTGAATACCGTCTTCTCTGAATACTAATTATGGTTCAGAATGTTGATATACAATAAGCTATTGCTTGATTTGTAATGTGTGATTACCACCCGCAAATCATTTCTTTTTTGGAAGTCTCGATGTACTTGTGCACATGGACCCAAATGTTTATTTGGTGGTGCGAAAGCAGCAGATATTTTCCAACGTGGCCAAGTGAAAGTATGAATCAAATGAGTGACTGAGTTCAAATTATGTGGCCTTTATATACATTGAATGAGTAGGAGGAGGCTAAAAACGGAAAAATGTGAATTTTCTTTTGAATAAATAGGAACTACAAATTATAAGTTTTCAGTGTACGGCATCTTCAGAAAGTTGCCAGTTACGATTTGTGGCCCTGTATTAACAACTTCTTCTAACATCTAACAACTTTTCTAGGAACTTCTCCTGCACTACAGGTGTCCACAACATAGGCGCATAAACAGCATGTCCGCACCTTTGAAGAAGCAGCAGATAGGTGTTTGCAAATCATGTTTCTAGTTCTGTGAAGCAAATGGAGGGCCTGCACCCATTCACATAACTGTGTTGCGGACTGCAAATAAGATGAATAGGTATGGTAGGAACACGTCCCAAAAACAAAAGAAATTCTTCAGATTTTTACTGTCGTGCACGTATCTTGAATATGTTGACAATGGAAATTTCAAGAACGCCATAATAAAGTGTTCATTACAGTGAAAGTTTGTATGATGTCATAAATCCAGTATGAATAATCACGTATACAAGGCAGGTATGAATAGCAAGTCAAATGTTCAAGGTTTACTTGTTGCTTGCCAAAATCAGACTGCTGTTTCGTCGTGGAAAAAGGCTGCCGAATGCTCGGCGTGCTCTATGTTGCGGTTTCTTTTGCGGACATCATGAATTCACAATATCTATATATTTCATGCTGTATGCATTGCATGGTTGCGTGTTGCATGGTACACTTGCCAGCGGCTCAAGGGCATGTGTGATGCTATACAATATACATTACATAACTTTTAAACTCTGTAGGACATTGTTACGTTGGTCGGATCATATATTCAGCAGGTGGTTTCTCCAAACAAGACATAATTCTGTTTCAAACTTTCAGACCATTCCACTCAGCAACAAAATCGTAAGTGAAACAAGAAAATCGTAAGTTTTCATCAGTATGATCCGGCACGTTCTATTTTTTCTCTGACTTCTCGTGTTCACCGTGCACTATCAGGCGAGCAGTTCCTGCAGGCGCTTGACTGGCAACCAGACTTCGTGTGATGTGGATACTATGGAGTAAATGGCGAAGCTGCTGTGCACGAGTGATTGTGATATATGCAACAACTTTGTTGAAAACACGGAGCACGAACAATACCGGAGGGGAAACGACGCTTCCTAGCGCGAGCAGATAAAGTGACTATTGCTTGGCCAGACATTATGTGGCTGGCCGCCGCGTTAGACATTTCACTGCGCAGCCCAGTAATGAATTCTGGCAGCTATCACTTTGTCCATTAAGTGCCGCAACCCCCACCTTCGCCGCCGCTGCTACGGACTCTGTATCTGGTCGCTCGCCTACGCTTGCTCCGTTTCCCCTCTTCCTAATTACACGGCGGAAGTAACCGCAGTTACGTTTAACCGTGGTTACAAAGCTTTCACCGCGGTTTTCGCAAATTACGGTTTTGGCAAGTGTGTCAACAGCGGTCACTTGGTTGTGAGCGTAACAAAAATAAATTCACAGCCTTTTAACCTTACGATAAAAAACAAGAAAAGCAGTGGAGACTTCAGACCTAAACGCGACACACTCGCGTGCGGCGGGAGAGGGCAAAATCCCGCAACCGGCTTGGTTTTCTCGGGTCGGCTAGGTTTTGGGAACTTTAGGCGGTGGATATTCGACCGCCGATATCTCTACAACTGCAAATTACGATATATAGCACAATTTTTCACCGCACCAACATCGACTTTCTCGCGTGTGGAAGTTCTTTTGCGTGATCAGATTGATTTCGAAGAGCGGCGACAAGCTGTTGCTGCCGTGGTCTAGCGCCGTGCGTGCAGGCGCGCCGGCGCCTTGGCAGGCACAGCCGACGTGCGCGTGGTTTGCTTCCGAGTGCTGAAAGCGCTTCGTGATTGTCTGCTTTATCCGTTTTTTTTTTGACGAACGACGCGCGGAATTTACAAAGTTAGCGCGGCTTTTGTCATAGTTGATCGGGTGGATCGAGAAACGAGCCGCTGCTCACGGGCGGTCGCGCTGACTGCGAAAGCGACGCAAAGAACGCAAGCACCTCTTGGGGGAAGCTTTGGGGCGTCCGCTATTTGAGGGGCCTTCTTGTCCTCCGAAAGCCAGATTTTTTTTTTCGCCTCGCTATTGCGCCGCCACTTGCGCCCGAATTGACTTGTGCGATTTTGAACACTGCGGCTGCGGCAATTGCGGTTAGCCTGAGGTGGCAAAGCTCAGTTTGCGAATTAACTTCGCTTAGCGAAGTCACCGCAGTTTCGTCCGTCTGTTAGACATAACGGTTAAACGTAATCGGGTAAACCACGGTTTAACGTAACTGTAGTTACTTCCGCCGTGCACTATAGGTATAACGCAGGAAACTGCCCTTTTGTCTAACCGCGGGTTTGCTTAGCTGTGGTTAGCTGTGCCCGTGTAACTAGGATGATGGCATGTTGTCTGGCGGCGCACGCGCTGTCATTTGATTGCAGCGAATAATTTTTGTTCTAACAATACCAAATGCACGGATAGGGGTTCAACCGTACGAAGTCAAACCCTACTTCCTCGATAGTAATCCCGCACCTACGCACGTGCTTAGCGGTTGCTGATTCTGCAACAGCAAAAAGGGCAGAGTTCAAAATTTTGGTCAGTTAGCCGCCTTGATTTGGTAATAATGCAATTTTGGAAGTTTCTGCACACAAAACTTTTCTTTGCTACTTCGCACAGCACGCGCGCGTACACTCCGGTGCCAGCTCCGCTTGGGGCCAGCGTACCGCCCGCCTGCGAGACGTCAATGCAGCATGAAAAGCGCTGTTCACAAGTGAGGTTGGAGCGCCTGCAGTACATTTCAGCGCATTTACGCCACTCCGGCGCGCGTGACACTGCTTAAGAGCGGGGCTGAAACGCTGCGCAGCAGCGCCAGCTGCTTTCAGCGGCGCCACCAGCGCAAACCATTGCTTTCGGTGGATTCCAGCGCTAAAATGGCACTGAAATACGCTGACTTTTTCCGATAGGGACTCCTCAGCTCCCTCACAATATGCACCCGTCCTCCGGCACCGCGAGGAATGCGGCTATCTCCCTAGCACTAATGCAATGGCCAACTCCCACAATCGCCACCTCTTATTGGAAAACGACCTTAAAAATGAAGAAAGCTCGCTCTAACTCTTAAGACTTGAAAGTAAAGAGCTGTACGCAACCTTCACGACCATCACGACCATCACGACGGTTTAAGTCCACTATTGCAGCCGATTTTTTTCTTCGCTGCCGCGACGACCTTTTGTTCCATCATTGTGGCTACGAGAGTGAGCTTCCTTCATTTTCTTAAGTGATAATCTGTGGATATCACCTTGTTGGGGCGTTCGCAATGACGTCTTTTTAATTCCGAGCAAGTGTTTACACGATTAGCGAACGCTGGACCGTTGCCATGTGTTGCCACGGTTACGGCAAACGCCGGAGGTTTTCTTTTTGAAGGCCAATCTTGGCCAACCTCCATACGTCGGGTATTCTTGGCTTGATAAACGTGCGCTGGAGACCCTGCGTAGTCCGCGCACGGCACGCACGCACCAGCGCTCGGCATTTTCTTTGCACGCGCTCACATGCGCGCGCTCACGTGGACTCGGCATTTTATTGCAATTTAACTTCCGACATAAAAAATAACGATTTGCTAAGCAGCTTCGCTGTTAAAAACTTTGCCAGAGGTACCATCTCTCAGGCACTCCAGAGTCTTTTTCAATATCCTCCTACCAGTCCCGTGGAGCTGATCTGGACTCCTCTGAGCACGAGGTCGCGGGTTCGATTCCCGGCCGCGGCGGCCGCTTTTCTGATGGAGGCGAAAAGCAAAAACGCCCGTGTGTACGAGATTTCGGCGCACGATAAAGATCCCCAGGTGGTCAAAATTAATCCGGAGCCCTCCACTACGGCGCGCCTCATCGCCTGCGTTGCGTCGGCGCGTTAAACCCCACAATAAATCAATCAAATCAAATGATCTGGACTCCTGCCCGAACAATGCGAGGGGGTGAGGGAGGGAGGAGGCGGCGCCGCCACGGGGCAGCTAACAAAGCAGCTGGACAACTGACCACTGTCCGCGCAGGCCTACGCCTCGTTCCCTTACATGGAGCCCTATCGGTCAAGACAGCTCGGTTAGCGATAGTTTCTTAGTAACTGCACTAGACAGGAAACTGTGCCTGGGAATACATGTCGGCGTGAGGGTTATAGGAAGAGCACAACTGCTAGCTTCTTCATGTCTACAAAATTCGTACACCTCTTCTTATTATGCTTTCTTCACTATGAATTCCTGTGTACGAGGTAGCCGAAATGTCAGAAACTCGCTTAGCTCGGAAACTCGAAATTCGCTTTATTACTTCAAGGCTTTATTTAAGCACGCAACCATCAGTACATTTTTACGTAAGTACAAACCCCCAATGTAGATACGTTAGATTGTGGTAGGGAGAGCGCTGGCAAGTTTTTTTTTTTTTGCTCTAGTAGTAGATATGTTAACAGCGCCCGGACATCCTTACTGAGCGAATCATTTTTCCGCCGCGGAAGTTCTCGCAGACGGTCTGTTACGAAAACACGAACGAAAACACCGCGGAGGCGATGTTTTTTTTAAGTAGGCGCATAAAACCTTTCTCAGGTTTTCAATTAATTTTTTGGAGTACTGGCAAAATAAGCCTTTCATGGTTTTCTCTGGAAATTTTACGTTTACGTTGCAAAATAGTGGGCAGAACCCATCCGGGAGATTCTCAGTAAACGAAATACGCTTTACTTAAAATTTCCGTGGCTTTAAAACATGGTGTTAAAACTTATTCAATTGAAGACTGTTCTTTGCGTTTTCATGGCACTGTATGTTAATTTACGACCGCTTAAACGTTTCAATTTTCAATTCAAGCCAATAACGAAGCCAAGCAAGCGTGAACCCTGATGCAGGCCCATGACGACACAGACGGCTTTCATGTGAGCCGCATAGACATTAGCGCCAGATCCTTCTGCGCACTGAGCTAAGGGGAAATAATGCGCATTACCTGCTTGCCCGCCGCATATTCCCGCCGGCTCATCCTATGAGGAACGCTTACGGCGTCTCATTCAAACACTTTGCCCGGTCGCGCCACCCTTAATGTGGTTTGAAAGGACCGAGCAATGGCAGGCGGCGCCGGGCAGCTCAGGTGCCGATCTGACCAAATGGGCTGCCTTGGTCATCTGCAAGCGGCAACTATCCGTCGCCAAGCCCTCCTAATCATGACTTCCAATAAAGCTCTTCGTTCTCCCCCTCCCCGCCTCGTTTTTCTAACAGCGAAGCTGTTCTTAATTCAGGCTTCCATGGGACGGGGTCTGATAACGCTGATGCGGGGATGTGGAAGGTGCATAGCCCAGCGAGGGGGACAGCAAGCGCCAAACACATGTTCGGCAACTGGAGAGAATTCTGGAACGAGGCATTTGTACTATAGACAAAGCGTTTCTACCCTACTTAACGTGGGGACAATGCTTATACTTGTCAATGTTGTTGAGCAGACAGAAAAATTAGGAATATTTGAGACTAGACATCAATACATAAGTGATATTTAAAACTAGATGGATATTTTCATTGGTGATAGCACATAGGACAAAACGCCCAGAAAAAAACTGTTTGATAAGCGCACCCGGCTCCCCCTCGGGCAGTGTAAAAGTTCAAAAGTGACAAAAGGTTCCAGTAGATGGTGCGAGTAGTGGAACACCGTAAAACTGAATTGGCACGCACGGGAATCGATGTGCTGGCTTTGAGAACTTTCTAGGAATCTTAGCCTTTCGGTTAGAGGACACAAGGCAGCCTTACCATTAACATCAGCGTTAGCGACGTTGATTCAATGAAGCTGGGCTAATCTCTTATCTTGCGACAGTGGAACGAGAAAACCAGCTCCCTTATTCCTCACTAATACCACTTCGCTTCGCTTCATATTTTGATGCAAGGTGGTGGATGCTGCCCCTGTAATACCGTCTTCTGAGCAATACACTTGTTGAAAGGTGAAGCCAAATTTAAAAAGAGTGGCGTTGGCTTTGTTTTTGTAAGCTGGCTTTCCCACCTAGCGTGTAACACAGAAGCCTACTCCCAATACCGCGGCTGACCGCGTCCCACTGGCGGCGGCGCGGTTGGAGAGGGAGTTTGTGGCCGGCCAGTAACCCACAAACTGCGTCGCTCATCATACCCCTTGACAGAAAGGAATGGTACTGACATTTATCGTTGTTTTGTCATTTCAGAACCCAAGGTTGACAGTTCCATCTCCAGTGTACCTTCGACAACACCGTGTAAGCGGCCTTTTCTTCAATACCCCATTTGCACTGATGAGTGGAACAAAAGTTTTGTAGTGCTAGATAGTTAACCCAAGCGTTCTTAACCATCACCTGCAATCGAGGTCGACCACCCTGAAAACGTCTTGTTGAGCTGGTAAACCTGGTGCTCAATGTGTTACGTCAGGGCCAACTTCAACTAAAAATTCTCCCATTTTTTCCCACATTCTTCATACATTCCTTAAGAACTGCCGAGGGATACAGCTGTTCTGGTAGCAAAGCCGAAATTCTGTGTGGCTGTGTGACGAGTGGGCTACAACTTTGGAATCCTTGCACACCGAGCATTGTACCCTACAGAAACAATAAACAAGTCAGCGGGATACCTTCGCCGTTCGTCAGCGCAAATGTTAATGACTGTTAAGGATAACAGAACTAGGATCGGCTGAAAAGACCGAAAAAGGCGGACGCAAGAAAGAGACCTATCCTATGCACTGGTGCGTTCCAATCCCTTCTTTAGGTGGATGCCTTGCCGTTGAAGGCCATAATACTCCCGCCAAGACAAGAGGGGGATGATGGCGCTAGATGAGTCCCTTTTCTTGCGTTCCTGTTCATGTGCAGGCACCCAGAAATCACCGCGTCGTATACCGTACACTCGAGTTTTTTTTATATAACAAATGACCGTAACTGCACTTCACTACACCTCTCCATTCCTCTAGCCTTTTATCGGCCAAGTGTCACCGCCTTTACAGGCAGGAAGCATACTGGGTCCTGTACCTTCCTGTACCACGTCACACTGACCTGGTCCCTCATATGGCCAAGCGAAAGTATCGGCTAGCATCAGTTCTAACAAAGTAACAAAGTTTTAGAGGCCAACGCGTTGCTGCAGGCCGGCATGATTCACCCGCCTGCGCACCAGCTGCGCCAAGCTTACTGCTTCAGTTGCTATAGGAGCCTCGCCGCGGTGGTACGTGATCAGGCGAGCTGCTGCTGATCCCTAGTGCCAACTAGGCCGTCTGTGCGTGAGTTTCTGTGCAAGTGAAGGCTAAATAATCTGTTCAATAAGGCTAGACGACCGGCCGAGAGAGCTCAAGCAAAGGCAAAGTTTCACGAAACCTTCTGGGCATAGTTAACTCGCGTTAACTATAGGTCCAAGTGTGTTAAACGTCAGCAATTTTTTACCTGCTGCATGCTACCAGAACCCTGCATGTAAAAGCCCTCAGTAACACAACTTTTTCGACATTTTTTTTCGCGGATGCACCCAGGCCCTGTCATCCCGACTGCAACTGAGAAATGTAAGACCTGCCAGCTCCCTTCTCTTTCAAGTGGAGGTTTTGTCTTGACAAAAATTTCATTAGCGTCGCCGGCTCAGTCAGCGACGCAAAGCAATGAACACACTACATAGCGGCATGCACCATGACAATAAAGTTAAATTCGCAAGCACCGATAAGACACGGTAAAATGATTTACACCGTTAAAGGAAATTTTCACTATTACAACACGTTTCCACATTCGCAAAACACAGGAAAGCACAATTTATAAGGTGTTTTGTCGCGTATAACACTATGAAAAGGTTTTTTCATGTGTGCTTGCTTTTGTGTGAAGGTGTGTGTTAAAATAAAAATGGTGTACATTATTTTGCAATGTACAAGACTGGAGTGCAGTGGCGCCAAAGCCAGGAAGTGGTGATGTGATGCATAGTAGTGTACAAGCAACCAAATGCAACACTACCATGTACCAAGCCTGTCCGTCGCCAGTCTTGATTCCCCATACTTCCACGTCATTTGCTGCTCTGTACCAGCAAAGAAAACGTTTCTTGATGGCATCTGTGATCAGCATGGACGCTTTGTTAAAAAAAATGGGCGCGTATCTGCTACTTCCGTTACTAATGTCGTCAAACGACGATAGTCTTTATCGACGTTTGCCAAGTAAATGTCTCCATTCGCTTTCTTCACCTCTCATGTTGTTCCTCTTGCGTCGCGCTCCTCCCAAGGTAAAGACGCCAAAGGTTTGCTTAAATCATTTTAAATTTTCCGCGTTCCACTGCTCCAAACCAGGTGTCTCGATGCCAACGCTGCCGTACGGCGAAGACGCACGTGAATCGAGGCGCCCTACTTCAACGTTTATAGAGCCGCGTTTCCCGACTCCACGTACGTTGCAAGCAGAACGTAGAACCTGTCTAGTGGAACCTTTCGTAACTGTTGCCGGTTGATTTCTTAAATTGGCGCCAGAAGCTATAGTGGCGCGGGCGACAGCAGGCAACGGCGG
Source organism: Haemaphysalis longicornis (assembly GCA_013339765.2). Classification (NCBI taxonomy): domain Eukaryota; kingdom Metazoa; phylum Arthropoda; class Arachnida; order Ixodida; family Ixodidae; genus Haemaphysalis; species Haemaphysalis longicornis. The sequence goes on from CM023458.1 coordinate 20,035,296, forward strand.
AGTTAATTTTTTTTCTGCAGTTGATGAAGTATTTAATTTCGCAAAAGTCAAGCATCTATGATTTTTTTATAAAGGAACACTGCAAATATCACTTCTGTATTAATTTATTAATGTAATAATTAATGTACAAATCAACTTATTCAATTATTATTAATTAATTAATTACCAGTACTTTAACAATTAATGAATAATAAATATTTTAAATTGTTAATTAATATATTAACAAGTTGAAATTAATTTCGTTAATTAATAATGTTAAATTAATGTATCTTTTCTCATATTGTAAATTTCTTGGAAAGTAACTCATGTTTCAATAAGTTTCAACGGGTTCCGAAAATCGTTTTCGTGTGAAACACAGCTAATATGCTTTACGCATGATCTTTATACTGTTCTTGATCGCGGGTCAATCACAGACTGCATATTCCTCAATTTTGCTAAAGCGTTGATACAGTCCCTCACGAATTATTGCTTTTCAAACTTTCGAATCTGAACCTAGATCCAAACGTATTTGCATGGTTACACTGTTTCCTGACTAACCGTTATCAATTTGTAAATGTTAATGGCACTAATTCAGCTGTTTGTCCAGGTAATTCAGGGACTCCACAACGTCCCGTTTTCAGGGACTCCACAACCTCCACAACGTCCCGTTGCACTGTTGTTTTTATTATACATAAATGATTTACCAACTAATATTTCTTCATCTATCAGCCTTTTCGCCGACGATTGTGTAATCTACAGGGAAATTTCCAGTGATTCTAACGCTATAGCACTTCAATCCGATGTTGACCGTGGTTTGCAGTGGTGCGAGGTCTGGCAAATGAAACCCAATATTATTAAGTGTAAAAGCATGCGCATTTCTCGAAGTAGGACCCAAGTATTCTCTTACTCTGTTAACAATATTCCTCTTGAAGATGTACTGTCCTATAAATACCTAGGCGTGGACATATCATCTACTCTGTCCTGGAAAACTCACATCAATTATGTTGTTAACAACGCCAATCGTACCTTAGGGTATCTCCGGAGAAACTATAATCAGGCTATTTCTTCTTTGAAATTGGTTCTCTATAACACATTAGTTCGTCCAAAACTGGAGTATGCGGCCACTGTTCGGGATCTGAGCATGGCGTCCCTCTGTTCTGAGTTAGAAAGCGTTCAAAATCGAGCTTTCCGCGTTTCATACTTTCACATTATCACCGCACATCCAGTGTTACATCTATGAAAGCAAGCCTATCTTTGCTCTCTTCTTGAAAATCGCAGAAAAGTTGTTTCGTTTATGCTTGTTCATAAGATTTATCATTGTAGTCCATCCTGAAGCAGGCTGTTTTCCCCCCCGTGATGTTCACATTTTACAACTGTACACGTTCTCTGGGCTAGCATGGCAGCCTATGGTCGGAAACCGAAACCGCTTCGTGCTTAACGCCAGTGATGGCAAGTATGCACTAGCATCACTCTGTTGAAGGGCAGTGGAGCTGCTTGCTATAAACGGTCTAATATAATAACCAAGTCTTGTAATCGCGTTACGGGCAATAATGAAGCAAGTGCAGCCCAAATTTTGAATCCATAGAACATATTTAGATGCGGAGCATCTTATAACGGTGGCCTGTCCCGCGTCGGCGTGGGCGTCGTCGGCGTCCGCACTCACACTGCGCATGCGCGACTCTCCTCCTTCCTTTCTCAATCAGCTGCGCGTTACTCTCTCCGCTCTGTCTCTCTCTACAGGCTGCGTGCGCTTCGCGTGCGTTCGCTTCTACTCACACCGCGCATGCTCGGCGCTTGGTCATCTCTCCTCCTCTAGTCTCCTCTCCTTCAAGTGTGAATATAAGCAGCGGTAGCGCGCTGCGCGCGTCAGTGCAGCGCTTGCTTCGGTTGACGTCAGTTGACTCCGCTTGACTCCGGTGACTTCAGATGCAGTGTGATGGAAGCAACAGCCCCGACTGCGAGTGGGCTGACACAACCTCATCCTAGCATCAGCACAAACGCACACAGCAACGTTACTTCCAATCAAGACAAAGCTGCCAAGCGAAGGGCACGTGACGCTGAACGTAAACGTTTGAAGCGAGCGGCAGACCCTGAACTACGACAACGAGAAGCCGCTTCGAAACGAACAGTCGAGCAGCAGTACAGTAAACGCTCGTTAATTCGGATCTCACGGGACCGGGAAAAATGTCCGATTTATCCGAATGCCGAATTAATGAATAAATAGGAAAAATAACATTAAAATCACGTTGGCGAAGCATACCTTTATTGGCTGAAGTATTTTGTAATAGTCGTCTGCTTTTTCGCGCAGATTCCGGCTGACACTGCAATTTTTATTAACTCTTCCAAGTGGCCAATAGCACACAAACTGTCGGAACTGCTCAGGCAAACGTCCTTCAATATAAAAAGCGCCTCCGAGACTTCTCGTGAGGTGCGATGAGGTCGCGGCTGCACCTGCTCGCACGACTCTTCGTCAGAATCATGGTTGATGACGATGGGGATGCCTCTCAGGTTTTTGTTTCACTGCATTGGTTCCAGTTCTGCTAATTTATTACAGGTTCGTTCAGCGGCCGCCGTCAGCTTTTGTCCGAATTAAACGGTGTGGGGCCCAATCCTGACAAAACAACGAAGGTTTTGTCCCATAGACTAACATGCGCTTTGGCCGGGACCAATAGAGCCGTCCGAATTATCCCAATTTCCGAATTAAGGGGTGTCGAATTAACGAGCTTTTACTGTACCTGAACCTCGAGCACGTGAAGCAGCGTGGTCGAAGATCAGGAGGAACGAGGAGGACCAACGGTGCTTCACGTGCTCGAGGTTCAGGTACTGCTGCTCGACGTTGTTTCGAAGCGGCTTCTCGTGTCGAAGGAACCAACGCTGCTTCACGTGCTCGAGGTTCAGGTACTGCTGCTCGACGTTGTCTTTTCAAAGCGGCTTCTCATGTGGAGCGGCGGATGCTGAACTACGACAACGTGAAGCAGCGGCGGTTCGTGAACGTCGAGCAGCAGAACCTGAACTACGTCAACGAGAAGCCGCTTCGAAACGACAACGTCGAGCAGCAGTACCTGAGCGAGCAGCAGTACTCGCTCCGCATCACCCCATGGTTCCCCTCGGGAAGATGGTGTAATTTTTTTGTTTTATACCGCATCTCATCATATATTGAGCCAATTCTATAGCTTGTATCCCAACATCCCGGCAACTCGAACCTCATGCTTTGCTCATTTCATTCAGTACCATTTTTTTTACTGCAAGGCAGTATATGATTAACCCCGCAGTTTTCATTACGGTGAAGCAGATGTACTCGGCGCTGCTCCGGGCCGCCTCCTGGCCCCTGCCGAACCTCTTTTACAACGGTTATCACAACGATGATTCCCCTCGCCACCACTGATGCCTCTTTCACAAGTTGCGCAGTCGTCTGACAGCGGCCGTAGCGCCGTTATCAGATGATTGCGCAGAATCACCACCAGCCCGACCACTACTACTAATGGGTGTGAAGACGCCCGAGAGCCGCCGTCGCCACTACTGCCACCAGGGAATGTAGCTGCGGCCGTTGCCGCTTCAAATTCCACCTCGCCCACTAGCGGCACGCCCCGCCGGTTGAAAGCAACTCGTCCCGTTGGAACGCCGGCGTAAGCACATTCCGAGCAACATTGTCGTGTCGGCGGACCTCTCGGAAGAATAATAGATCTTAGTCAGGCCGCATATAAAGTGCTTCTCTCTGCATTTGCCAATGTATTTCACGCCTAATTAGGCGCCTATCCCCCGTTGCGGGTTTAGGCATGTACGGGTTGGGGGTGAAGGGAGGGGGCCTACACGCACTGCAGGGCTAAATGCCGCTACCGATGACGTACCCGTTTTGGTGGTGGGATATTTAAACGTGGCAGTCTCATGGCTCACTGCGCCAAATGTCCGCAATTGCGTGGTCTTGGTCTGGTATAACAAATGACCGTAACTGCACTTCACTACACCTCTCCATTCCTCTAGCCTTTTACCGACCAAGTGTCACCGCCTTTAGCAGGCAGGAAGGATACTGGGTCCTGTACCTTCCTGTACCACGTCACACTGACCTGGTCCCTCATATGGCCAACCGAAAGTATCGGCTAGCATCAGTTCAAACAAAGTAACAAAGTTTTAGAGGCCAACGCGTTGCTGCAGGACGGCATGATTCACCCGCCTGCGCACCAGCTGCGCCAAGCTTACTGCTTCAGTTGCTATAGGAGCCTCGCCGCGGTGGTACAACGTGATCAGGCGAGCTGCTGCTGATCCCTAGTGCCAACTAGGCCATCTGTGCGTGAGCTTCTGTGCAAGTGAAGGCTAAATAATCTGTTCAATAAGGCTAGATGACCGGCCGAGAGAGCTCAAGAAAAGGCAAAGTTTCACGAAACCTTCTGGGCATAGTTAACTCGCGTTAACTATAGGTCCAAGTGTGTTAAACGTCAGCAATTCTTTACCTGATGCATGCTACCAGAACCCTGCATGTAAAAGCCCTCAGTAACACAACGTTTTCGACATTTTTTTCTCGGATGCACCCAGGCCCTGTCATCCCGACTGCAACTGAGAAATGTAAGACCTGCCAGCTCCCTTCTCTTTCAAGTGGAGGTTTTGTCTTGACAAAAATTTCATTAGCGTCGCCGACTCAGTCAGCGACGCAAAGCAATGAACACACTACTTAGCGGCATGCACCATGACAATGAAGTTAAATTCGCAAGCACCGATAAGACACCGTAAAATGATTTACACCGTTAAAGGAAGTGTTCCATATTATAACCCATTTCCACATTCGCAAAACACAGGAAAGCACATTTTATAAGGTGTTTTGTCGCGTATAACACTATGAAAAGGTGCTTTCATGTGTGCATGCTCGTGTGTAAAGGTGTGTGTTAAAATAAAAATGGTGTACATTATTTTGCAATGTACAAGACTGGAGTGCAGTGGCGCCAAAGCCAGGCAGTGGTGATGTGATGCATAGTAGTGTACAAGCAACCAAATGCAACGCTACCATGTCGGTCCGTCGCCAGTCTTGATTCCCCATACTCCCACGTCATTTGCTGCTCTGTACCAGCAAAGAAAACGTTTCTTGATGGCATCTGTGATCAGCATGGACGTTTTGTTAAAAAAATGGCCGCGTATCTGCTACTTCCGTTGCAGATGTCGTCAAACGACGATAGTCTTTATCGACTCCATTCGTCTCCATTCGCTTTATTGTTCACCTCTCATGTTGTTCCTCTTGCGTCGCGCTCCTCCCAAGGTAAAGACGCCAAAGGTTTGCTTAAATCATTTTAAGTTTCCCGCGTTCCACTGCTCCAAACCAGGTGTCTCGATGCCAACGCTGCCGTACGGCGAGGACGCACGTGAATCGAGGCGCCCTACTTCAACGTTTATAGAGCCGCGTTTCCATACTCCACGTACGTTGCAAGCAGAACGTAGAACATATCTAGTGGAATCTTTCGTAACTGTTGCCACTTGATTTCTTCAAATGCCGCCAGAAGCTATATGGCGCGGGCGACAGCAGGCGACGGCGGAGTGAATTTTTTTTCTGCAGTTGATGAAGTATTTAATTTCGCAAAAGTCAAGCATGTATGATTTTTTTTATGAAGGAACACTGCAAATATCACTTCTGTAATAATTTATTAATGTAATAATCAATGTACAAATCAACTTATTCATTAATTATTATTTATTACAAATACTTTAACAATTAATGTATAATAAATAATTTAAATTATTAATTAATATATTTACAAGTTGAAATTCATTGCATTAATTAATCATGTTAAATTAATGTATTTATTCTAATATTGTAAATTTCTTGGAAAGTAATTCATTTTTCACTAAGTTTCAACATGGGTTCCGAAAATCGTTTTCGTGTGAAACACAGCTAATATGCTTTACGCATGATCTTTATACTGTTCTTGATCGCGGGTCAATCACAGACTGCATATTCCTCGATTTTGCTAAAGCGTTTGATAGAGTCCCTCACGAATTATTGCTTTTCAAACTTTCAAATCTGAACCTCGACCCAAACGTACTTGCATGGTTACACTGTTTCCTGACTAACCGTTATCAATTTGTAGATGTTAATGGCACTAATTCAGCTTTTTGTCCAGTTAATTCAGGGACTCCACAACGTCCCGTTTTGGGACCACTGTTGTTTTTAATATACATAAATGAAATTTACCAACTAATATTTCTTCATCTATCAGCCTTTTCGCCGACGATTGTGTAATCTACAGGGAAATTTGCAGTGATTCTAACGCTATAGCACTTCAATCCGATGTTGACCGTGTTTTGCAGTGGTGCGAGGTCTGGCAAATGAAACTCAATATTATTAAGTGTAAAAGCATGCGCATTTCTCGAAGTAGGACCAAAGTATTCTCTTACTCTGTTAACAATATTCCTCTTGAAGATGTACTGTCCTATAAATACCTAGGCGTGGACATATCATCTACCCTGTCCTGGAAAACTCACATCAATTATGTTGTCAACAACGCCAATCGTACCTTAGGGTATCTCCGGAGAAACTTTAATCAGGCTACTTCTTCTTTGAAATTGGTTCTCTATAAAACATTAGTTTGTCCAAAACTGGAGTATGCGGCCACTGTTCGGGATCTGAGCATGGAGTCCCTCTGTTTTGAGTTAGAAAGCGTTCAAAATCGAGCTTTCGCGTTTCATACTTTCACATTATCACCCGCACATCCATTTTTACACTCTATGAAAGCAAGCCTATCTTTGCCTCTTCTTGAAAATCGCAGAAAAGTGTTTCGTTTATGCTGTTCTATAAGATTATACATTGTAGTCCCATCCTGAAAAGCAGGCTGTTTTCCCCCCGTGATGTTCACATTTCCCAACTGTACACTTCTCTGGGCAGCATGGCAGCCTATGGCGGAAACCGAAAACCGCTTCGTGCTTAACGCCAGTGATGGCAAGTATGGCACTAGCATCACCTGTTGAAGGGCAGTGGAAGCTGTTTGCTATAAATGTCTATATATAAACAAGTCTGAATCGCTTTACGGGCAATAATGAAGCAAGTGCAGCCCAAATTTTTGAATCCATAGAACATATTTAGATGCGGAGCATCTTATAGCGGTGGCCTGTCCGCGTCGGCGTGGGCGTCGTCGGTGTCGCACCTCACACTGAGCATGCGCGACTCTCCTCCTTCCTTTCTCCAACAGCTGCGCGTTACTCTCTCCGCTCTGTCTCTCTCTACCAGCTGCGTGCGCTTCGCGTGCGTTCGCTTCTACTCACAACACGCATGCTCGGCGCTTGTTCATCTCTCCTCCTCTAGTCTCCCTCTCCTTCAAGTGTTAATATAAGCAGCGGTAGCGCGCTGCGCCCGTCAGTGCAGCGCTTGCTTCGGTTGACGTCAGTTGACTCCGCTTGACTCCGGTGACTTCAGATGCAGTGGATGGAAGCACAGACCCGTCTGCGAGTGGGGTGACGCAACCTGATACTGGCATCAGCACAAACGCACACAGCAACTTTACTTCCAATCAAGACAAAGCTGCGAAGCGAAGGGCACGCGACGCTGAACGTAAACGTTTGAAGCGAGCGGCAGACCCTGAACTACGACACCGAGAAGCCGCTTCGAAACGACAACGTCGAGCAGCAGTACGTACCTGAACCTCGACACGTGAAACAGCGGTGCTCGAGGTTCAGGAGGAGTGAGGAGGACCAACGCTGCTTCACGTGCTCGAGGTTAGTACTGCTGCTCGACGTTGTCGTTTCGAAGCGGCTTCTCGTGTCGAGCGGCGGATGCTGAACTACGACAACGTGAAGCAGCGGCGGTTCGTGAACGTCGAGCAGCGGAACCTGAACTACGACAACGAGACACCGCTTCGAAACGACAACGTCGAGCAGCAGTACCTGAGCGAGCAGCAGTACTCCGTCCGCATCACCCCATGGTTCCCCTCGGGAAGATGGTGTAATTTTTTTTTGTTTTATACCGCATCTCATTATATATTGAGCCAATTCTATAGCTTGTATCCCAACATCCCGGCAACTAGAACCTCATGCTTTGGTCATTTCATTCATTACCATTTCTTTTTACTGCAAGGCAGTATATGACTAACCCCCCAGTTTTCATTACGGTGAAGCAGATGTACTCAGCGCTGCTCCGGGCCGCCTCCTCGCCCCTGCCGAACCTCTTTTACAACGGTTATCACAACGATGAGTCCCCTCGCCACCACTGATGTCTCTTTCACAAGTTGCGCAGTCGTCTGACAGCGGCCGTAGCGCCGTTATCAGATGATTGCGCAGAATCACCACCAGCCCGAATGGGTGTGAAGACGCCCGAAAGCCGCCGCCGCCACTACTGCCGCCGGGAATGTAAGCTGCGGCCGTTGCCGCTTCAAATTCCACCTCGCCCACTAGCGGCACGCCCCTGCCGGTTGAAAGCAACTCGTCCCGTTGGAACGCCGGCGTAAGCACATTCCGAACAACGTTGTCGCGTCGGCGGACCTCGATGGCCAGCTGGCCATACTTCGTCTGTCGAAAGAATAATAGATCTTAGTCAGGTCGCATATAATGTGTTTCTCCCTGCATTTGCCAATGTATTTCACGCCTAATTAGGCGCCGGTTTAGGCATGTACGGGTTGGGGGTGAAGGAAGGGGGCCTACACGAACTGGAGGGCTAAATGCCTCTACCGATGACGTACCCGTTTTGGTGGTGGGAGATTTAAACGTGGCAGTCTCATGGCTCACTGCGCCCAATGTCCGCAATTGCGTGGTCTGGGTCTGGGTTGGTGTGTTGCCAGACAATGAGATGGCTTCGGCAGTGCAGTGAAAGGGATAACCACGTGTGTGTCCAATAAGGTCAAATCCCTCAAGGTGTGAACTCGCTATGGGACGGACGCATGTCGCTCGCTTGGAGGAAGAAGAGCGCAAGCCCTAAAAGCGTCAGCCTGAACAGAAGCGTGAAAGGGCGCCAAAACCACGGAAAGCCGCTGCCGCCTTAAGTTCCAGCCGGTCGTGTTGCTGCTCATACAGCAGAGATTCGCAGCAGCTGGCCCGCTTGGAATGCCGACGGGGGCCAATGTCACTCGTTCAGCTTAAAGAGCCTTCGGAGCGACATGTTGGACAGTATCTTTCGCTTCAAAGCACCCGCTCATGACAGGTTTCTGTTTATGCGTTCACGGGTTCGGAGAGCAGGGTAGTTGGGAGGTCGGGCACGCGCAGATATAGGTTTCATACCCTTACTTATGACATGTGCGTTGTTTTGGGCGTGAGGTTCAAGGTGGCTGTCAACAGCCCAATGCGACCGGTCGGGTGTCATCTGTGGTAGAGTGGCTTGGGTTGGCTCGTTACACAAACTGTGAGTTCCCAACAACGCGGGAAGGAAAGACATCTACGTTTGTCCACTAGGATAAAGCTAAAGCATTTCCCAATTTTCATTCAGGTAATTGGCTAGGAGGTTTGCTCAGTCGTAAATTACGATCAAACGTGTTTTGTTTCGTGCACTCTGTGGAGGGTGTTCTGCTTTGCATGTCATCCTTCTTCACAGAGTAAAAGGGCACTACATTTTCAGACGCAGAGCATCTGATTCACTCGCCTTGTCCCCCCGACGTCGTCGTCGGCGTTGTCCGCCCCTCCCCCATTCTCCTCGCTGCTCCAGCTGCGCTCTCCGCCGCTCACCCCCTCTCCTCTCCGATAGCGAACACTCTCTCGCGAGGGGCATTGGATTGGATTCGATTGGATTGGATTAGATTGGCTTGGATTGGATTGGATTTAGATTGGATTGGACTAAAGTGGATTGTGTTGGATTGTGTTGCGTCATAGCCGCGGCAGACGCGCTGGGGCCGGCGCATGTGCAGTACTCTCTCTTCCGCGGTTTCCTCTCCTTCGGGCGCGCTGCGCATATAACCGGTGTGCCGTTTTCCTGCGAAGCAACATCCACGCTTGGCTCAAACACCTAGAGTCCACGCCGCTTTACAAGTACACCAACGTCGTCATCGACTGGGACCGGCTTACGCAGTCCCCTCAACGTTATGGGCGCTATAAAACGCGGTGCCGGCGCCGCTCCGCTCCATCGTTCCAGCGCCGTTCCTCCGCTGTCCAACGCTGCAACGTGGACCCCCTATGCGTCGCATCTACACAGGGGTTCCCGCGAGGGGAGGTGGGAGTTTTTTTATATCACCGCCATGCGACTTCATAAGGAATATAGCACAGTTTTAGTACTTCTGGCTACATCGTGTCAATACATACATCGTTTATCTAGCTCGTTTTGCGTGTTTACATTTAAGTTGTTACTTTATGTCGTAACTGCTACAAAGATCAGATGACTTTGAATCAAAATTCGGTCTACAAAGATACCTATATATACAACAATTACCCGAAATGTTAACCTGCACGTTCTAAATGTGCTGCACTGCGTACTATTCGCTTAGGATTCGTTTCCCCTCAATTTTTCTTGCGCCCGCGGAATGTTCCAAAAAATGTGCTCTCACGCCTACCAGATCGTGAAGTTCGACACTGTGAAAAGGTTTTCGTCGTTAGGAAAATTTGCCCTGTTTATAACTAACAACCTAGCAAAAACGCGAGACACCTCGTCAAATTGTATTGTAGTTAATTGACAACATTCAACCCTATAAAAAAGCACAAAAAACACTGTTTCACAGGGAACATTGTCGTTTATAACACCCGTTATGCGATGTTTTTTGCTTTTGGTAGTTTGAAGGCTATTGTTATAAACAGTGGAAATTCCCCTTAAAGGGGTTCTGCAACATTTTTTATAAATGCTTTCACTCTTTCCTTCGTGTCTAGAAAAATTGTCAACGCCATAGTTATCAACATCACGGAGCGTCTCCACGTGATCAGCTCGTTGCTGCAGAACTATCCGCCTTGCGTTTGTATTGTTTAGTGGCTTTTTCTGTAGAACGGGCTATCGAATGCGTTTTTTGCTGCTCCAGAAAGGAAACGGCAAAAATTCATTACATAGCATTATTGACGTATTTCCAGCGCTCAAAAACACGAAGGCTCGGGAAAGAGATAAAAAACGTATGAGCAGGTTTTGAAGTTATCTAATGGGCACAGAGCAGTAATTTTTGGGTGAAGTACATTGTGACCCTACATTCTAAGTACTAGATGTGTTTGTTGACGGCATTCTGAAAGTATTTAGGATTTAGAAAAAAAGTACAAAATTGTTGCAGGGTTAAGGGTGTAACTCGTTTTGCACACATGCCTACACTCATTTGTATTACTCAATTCAAAACGGTCCCCCTAGATACGTGCGTGGTCGCATAGATCCTGACAAATGGCTCCATATATTCCGCAATTAGGCTGTCGAACTGCAGTGATCGGTTGCAGAAGTCTATAGCGTTCGTTGTAAGTGAGGCTGACTCACGGTACCATGCTGTTGCTCGGGCATCTTCGTAATTGTCCGCCGCAATTCGCACGAATCCGTCTGGAGCGAAAATTCGCCAAATGTTTTCCAGCGGTTTCTGTGACCAGACAGGAAATAATGGTGGTCCTTATCCCACACCTTAATGCACTGCCGGATGTCACTGACTGCAGGTTGCGTCGTATGCCCTCCTGTTGTACACCCCACGACCAATAATACTGGCACCGACGGGAACATAACCAGTGTTACGCCCACGAGGGGCAGCGCTCTCACAAGCACCACATCAGGTACGTATCTTTCCCACTTCACCTCCGGCCAACATTAATAACCAGAAAACGTCCAATGCAGCAGCCACAAGAACCACAACTGCTATAACTACAACAACGACTACGGCCACTTCTACTCCAGGCATACGTGAGTGTTTTCTTTTTTTCAGTTTTGAGACAAGACTAAAGGATAAAGGAGCCTAGTGAGACGCCTTGGGAATAGAATGTTCGAGAAGTACGGAAATAAGGGCGGTGCTGTGGCTGGCGTGCAAGACATAGCGTCGCGCTGAGCACTCGCGATTATGTGCGATAGTTATGGGGCTCGTGCACTGCAGTTTCAAGTAAACATGTGGCACCACCTGTTAGCGGCGGCGGAAGTTTTCTGAAGAACAAAATAGACATATACAGCAGTTCGCCACGGGGCTCAATTTCAACAACCGGGAAATTATTACACCACAATTACCGCGTTTTATTACGTTCACAGTTGCAATATTCATACAAATATTCCATTTACGGATTCTGCGGGAATGCAAGCTGAAATATTTTAGAAAGAAAAAGCACCCCCCTTCTCCAATAAAAGCAGACGACAGTACACGGATCAGCTGCCTGCGACGTCGACGGGTACAAAGCACATAGTACCCGAGAAATAAAGAGAACTGATCCATAGGTGCATTTGCGTATCTGCAGGCTACTTGGCGTAAGACCGCTGCTCAAATATGCCGCGTATCCAACAAAACGGAACGAATGCTTATGTTTGTTGCTCCTCAAATATAGCCTCTGGTGTCAGTACAACTGTGTACGCATCAGAAAATACATGAAGCATCCCATAATAACGCATGCTTCCATTGTGCGTAGTCGTACCACCAAAATATGAAGATAGCTTTAAAATAAACGTAAATGTTTACGCTACACAGCGAAACAACGATAAACAGATGGACACACACCAGCCACCATTCGGAGGCTCGCATCTAGTTTTATTGAAACGACGCTAAAATATCTTGAACATGTTCCTGTACAACTTGTAGTTTCCGTTTCTGCCGCAGTAGGTGAAAGGAAACGAGTTCAAGTGGAGCTTGTTGCGCAAAGTATTTTTGCTGAGAAAGATTATAACATGCACGAGCACTATTCACGCTGGCATGTAGTTACCCAAACATCGCGTACAACTCTATCAGCTAGGAAACAATCTTCATTATTCCAAATAGTATTTTGTTTCTCATCGGCACTTCGAATGCGAGAGAAACCATTTGTGCGCCATTATAGCTCCTGTTCTGCGCTCTACCATAGCTGTGCCCGTGACGATTGGAGCGATAAAAAACAAAGTAAATATACGCTTGCAGGCTTTCATGAAAGCTTCCTCACGAGCATCTACGTCCAAAAGTATTCGCACATGAAGTACGCGTTTATGAACCTAATATTTTTTCTGAGATATTTTTCTGAGCCCATCCAACGAACTCATCGCAGTTTCAGCAGTTTGAGGTACAGTTTAGTTGAGCAGTTGCATTTTCAAATACCTGCCTCTACAAACTGAATCTTCGGGCTCTTGAAGCCGCATACCCTTGGTGTCGCAACATTACACACGAACCTTTAGCCGCGATTTCACACACACAACGGACATATCAAATCACTTCCTGACACGTACAAGGCACAGTGGAGTTTACACGGGAGCAATTCGCCTATGCAAGTCCTGGAAAGTCCGGTCGCTGTTCTTCTCTTCATTGAGCTGTCCCCCAAATGATGGCACTTACTCCAATCATGCATGCCTTGACGAGGACCTGCGTAAAGGCTGAAGCCAAACTGGGCCACTGGCCGAACAAACGAAATCGTTGCCGGCGCCGCTGGAACATTGCGCCGTAATTTAATGCTCTCGCGGGGACGAGGGGCCCCACAAAACAGGAGCACAGGAGTGTCTCCATTGGTGGAGCGAATGCTGCTTCTCTCTCACACACATATCGCCTGATATCGCTTCCAGAAGGCGATACAAGCACACACACACACACACACACACGCACGCTCACTCCTGCAGTACTGTTTCTTTTCGTAAGTGGGCTCGCGGTTCTCGCCTTTTTATTTTTATCTTTCATTTGGGCGACGCCGCTGGTGCTGAGTTGAAACCGTTGTAAAATGGTAGCGTGTTCCTACGGCGCGGAAACAAACCCGCGCTTGCCTAGAATAGATTTTGTTTTGGTAATTCGCTTTCCTGTTGCCCTTGCGAAACATTTTCTGTTTAATAAAGTACCGTTTGGCTGTTTGTATCGCGTTGCAGAAGATTAGCAGCTAGTCTTTCTTTCTTGTGCTGATATTCGTACACTGCCGAACGAGATGCTACGCGACGTCACCTGGTCGCGGAGTTCAGAAATTGTGTCTTCGATGTCCGCAAGACGTTTTAGCCATGGACACCTGCAAGGCCTACGACAGAGTTAGTCAAACCACCATTCTGGGTGAATTAGCTTAAGCGTATCCCAGCCAAAAAACTCGACCGGGTGCACCACGTTTTCCAGTGTAGACCCATAAAAGTAATGGTTCCCATCCGGGCTACTCGCCGCGTACCTACTTTCAGGACGGAGGGGTGCCTCAAGGGTGTATATTTGGGCCAGTACTCTTTAAACTGGCGATGACCTGTATAGCTCGTCAACTCGATCAAGACACATCAGCCCGGTTCGACATCTATGCGCGTGATACTACGATATGTAAAGAAGATAATGACTTCGACAACACCGACAGTATGATTACTGCACTTCAGGGGGCTCCTGCTGGGCATCTCGCTGGGCTGTCACAACAGGTCAAAGATCTGGCTATCAAAATTGAAAAAGCAATGGAAACCGATGCTACACTTTATTAAACGCCGCTCAAACAAGTACGGTGGTGCACAACCAAGTTCATGCATTGCTATGGCTCGTGCTGTGGCAATAGGTGCCCTCGCATATGGTGCCCCCGTATATAACTTCAGCTAGACTAACCTCAACTTTCTCCCTACCCTTCATAGAGCCCCACTATCAGCCATAACCGGCCCACCTCGGCATACAAAAATTATGGCGCTTGAACAAGCCGCTCTACTTAACCTCATCGATCTGATAATGATGGAAACTCGAATGCAAGAGGGCCTCAAGCGGACTCTTAACCTGCAAGATCTGGTGCTATCAGATTGGGACAACCAACGGCCCATACAGGTGCACAATCTGCTAAGCCCAATGGCTCCACGGGCTCTCCCGGACGTTGCCCCCAATGTAGCTTCGAAAAAAGTCCCGCGCGGTCACTCCACGCTGCTCAAACAGCACCTACAAAAGCTACACCGGTGCCGCCTGCCCGGTGAGATTGACATCTCCACGGATGCTAGCGTCAGGGACCGCACGATTGGTCTGGCTTAGCACTGCTCGGAGAACCTAGATCTCAGCGGCACAGCTAGCCTCAATCTTTCCCACATCACGCCTTTGGAGGCTTAGCTAAACGCCGTCATCGGTGCCTTCAACCACAGGTGTCGCAGATGCCCGCATCTCACATTCGTATCCTCAGGGACTCATTCGGCGTAGTTTAACAACTTAGACGCACATCCTTCCTGAACGCCCTCACACAACAAATCCCGACCGATGTTGGCCTACTACGCCGCAGCGGAGTATCTGAATTGATTGGGTTTCCGGCCAGGATACAGCTTGCACGGGTAACAAGGCTCCCAATACTGCAGCCAGGAAAGCGGTATCATGACACTTCCGCTGGTTCCCAGCACGCCGACTCCGTCACGGCTACCCCCTTCTCGGTTGTTACTTGGACATAAATGCGACTAGAGGAAGCGCTCATAGCAGCCACCCCTCAAGGATACACAAGGATACACAAGGATACTTAACAAGATAGGGCTGTTTTCCAACAAAAGTGGCCTAGCACGGGCAGTGTAGCTGCAGTCGACTCTGGTTGTAAAAGACGCTGAATTCCCCTACTCCCCTTCCTCTTCACCCAACCGGCCTTTGGTTCTCCTTGCCAATAAAGGTGCCACTATACTGCCCCTACTACTATCGGTATTTTATCCGCAGGTTCACATTCAAGTGACTCCATCAAACGAAACTAGAGGCGCCACTACGACTACCCTGTCATGTTTCTTGGCAGCGGCTTAGGTTGGCGGCAGCCAATAGAACAAACAAGATGCTATGACGTCACAGAAAAGTTGCCAAAATACGCTGGGCAGTCGCTTCGCTATTGGTTTTGAAGTTAGCATATAAAACCCGTGTCATTGGTAACTGGGAAAAACTCTTTTTAATGAACCAAGCATGTATTTGCTCTTCGTGTACTTTTTAATTTAAATGATCCTCATCCATTTGGCTCCGATTGCTTCGTCGGGTGGTGTAACGGTTAGGGACGTGTCCTACAACGTATTTTGGCGTGCTTTGAATGGCCGCAGAGTAGCCACAGAGGACGCTATATCAAGAAAAACTGCTCTCTGGCAACACTGAGAGTAGTCGGTCTTGATTTTCATCCAACAGGCTAAACCGCTACAGATCACCGACTAGGCAGAATCTCAGCAGTGGGCGCGAGATAAGGTGCCACAAAAAAAGTCTAAGAAACATATAAATTTGGATTTTAAGATGTAAGGCGCGATAGCGGTACTTCAATTCCCCCGGAGTGTTTTCGTACGCCGTTGCTGCATTTCCGATATATGCTTCACGAACACTAAGGGTCATCGAAAAGAGAAAGACTAGCAGCGAGGGTTTTTAATCGCCGTGGTCCAGGAGAGACAAAGGCTCTCTGCGCTTCTGTGGCTGAAAATATGAGCGTGGAAGATTGCGGATGCGAGGTGTTGATCAGTTTGAGCGAGGAGGCGTCGGTGTCAGTGTATCAAAATATTTTTTTGTGATGTCTAGGTCAGCCTGAACAATTTTGCTTTTAGAGAGGGAGAGAGAGAGAGATCTTTGTTCAGGAAGAAATGGTTTTGATGTAGGAAAATGGGCTAAAGAGATGGCAGAGAGCTCAAAGATGGAACCTGACCCTACGGCAGCACTGATGCACCAGTTCCTGCACAACTGATGCATTAGCTCCTTCCCTTGCCCTCACAATCAGTTCGCGCTGGTATTCAGATAACGAGCTGGTCAAAGTTGTCTCCCATGTCCCGAAGAAGAGGAATATGCTATATTTGAGTTGTTCTCCCCTGATATGGCTAGGGGACATGACATGGCTAGGTTGCGTGGAAAAAAAAGAAGTTCCTGCGTTTTTGCAGCCGCCCCTTTCCATAGGGGCGATTTCCCGTGCAAGCCGGGTGAACTTACCAAGCGTTGTATTCCCACACAAGAGCCGAGCGCCAGGCCAGGGAGTCGATTGTACCTATTTTACCGGTAGGTGCCGGGCGCCACCAAGGCACACGAAGGCACATGGTGCCTTCCATAGCCATTGTGGACGCTCAACTCGCAACCTCCTGTGGCAGAACATGCCGCCGGACTTTCACTCCCGACAATGGCGCAAAGCGGCATGATGGCCGGGGGCCCCGACAGATGGACAAAGGTCCGGGGCCCCTCGAAAGGGTAAAGGCCGCTTTCCAGGCGTGGATTCTTCTTTCAAGGGTCCGCACTCGACCAGGGACGCCTGTACCCATTAAAGAAACCGGTGGGTGCCCGGCGGTACCAGGATTTTGAACCCGGTACCTGCCGCATACGAGGCGAGTGCTGTACCTCTAAGCCATCGCTGCGGTGTTTCCCCAATTTTCGGGGAAACACCGCAACGAACCGATTTTCCAAAAAATACCGGGGAAAATCGGGGTGTTTCCCGATTTTAGCAAAGATTTAAGTGAATGTCTCATGTCTGATGTTAAGTTTATCTGTGATAGATTTTCAGATACTTGTCTTGGTTTTTTCCACAGAGTGTGATTAATCGGCATTAAGACCTCCCTGTAGCAAGGGGAAAGCTCGTGTTCCTAGGCATTATAGGAGGATTTGTTCTTGACGCTTTTCAAAGACGGCAGTGTAGTAGTCATGGTCATAAGCAGCACTGTATGTGTCATCGTGTGCATCTTGGTCAGTGCACCGTTCTCTTCCAGATTTTTGGGTCGGGGTGTCCACTTGACGTTGTTACCTTATTCTTTGTGAATGGAAATATGTTAGCGAAACGCTTAAGTATTCTTCCTGCAGAAAACAGTATAATGTCCTTTGAGGGTCTCTAATGATGTTACGCGTCTTTTTGATACTTCCGCTATTCGGATTGCCAAGCGGATGGCTCCAGCTTCCACTTCTTTGTTCCTGTATGTTGGAGGGTCATGCAGTCACAAAAATTTCCAGAGTAGTCAACTACAACAATTGGGGCATCGTGCTTTCATGCATCTTTAGGTCGGTGTATACTGTGGTCTCAACATATTACAACTTTCCCCAAATAAACTTGATCCTGCCATATCGCCTCTTCTTGTGTAGGATTTGATCGATATTTTTCGTACAGAAGAGATTTTATGCAAGCTCGCTGATTCGGTGCCATGTATTATGGCGTGCGGTAGATTGTTTTCAAAGAGGGAAGTGGCTGTTTTCTGTACAATGGCCTCTCGTGATTTTGTTTTCCCATCCGCTTTCTTGGTGCTAGGAAAGTGGGTTTTTCCGATTTTTTGAAATGTGTTAGGAAGACACAAGTTGAGGACCTATTCATCGTCGTTATAACCAACATCTTATTTGGGACGCCTGCAGCGTGAAAGGCTCTCCCATTGATGTTCTCCGGCTCTTGTCGTGTGCTTACCGAGTCTATTTTTTGTTCAGAATATTATTATTCCATCCCTCCACCGAGTAAATTCTTTTAGATCCGTATATGCGTCTCCATCCTATTAGCCTGGTGGTCCTCCCTTTAATAGTTCGCATCACTGTCAAAATTGCGACGTTGAGGAGTGCCTTATATACTGTTTTGTTTTCACTTTCTTTGTTGAGGGTAAATTTGTGGTTGGGGTAGGCTATTGCATCATGCGGGTCATGATCAGTAGTTGCATTGAGCCTTATCCTTTCTTTTCTTTTTTATTGCTGTGCTTTTGGTTGCGGAGAATTGGTAAACGATTTTCTGTTTTTGGCGATCGTAAGTTTGGCACTACAGCTTGTGTCTAGAGCCGCGCCGAGAATTCTTTGCGTGGCGCCCCCTGTTGTTTGCCGAACCGAGCTTCCAGCGGTGACATAACCGCGGGAATTTCGAAATGTATTTTGAAAACTTATAGATAGGCGTTATATAGCGGGCCTTATTTTATTTCTTTTCTGCTTATAACCTATGCCTTTCTTGATTTCTGAGAGGCCGGCGATAATCCTTTGCCCCCGGCTTTAGTTAGGTCACCCAATACTGGTTCCGGCACAAGTCCCGGTGGAAAACACGCCGCGGTGGCTCAGTCGGTAAGGCGTTGCACTGCTGAGTCAAAAAACGCGGGTTCGATTTCCCGCCTTGGCGGCCGTTCTCTTAACGGAAGCAGAAAAGAAACATTAGTGTGGCGAGATCAGCGCCCGTTAAGGACCCTGGCGTGAACTAAATTCTTCATGACTCTTCCGATACGGCGTGCCTCCTAGCCCACGCGTACCTTGGGTGAATGAATTACCGGAAATTTATATTTTTTTAGATGCGACGCTGAGAGGAGCATCTCTTGCCGGCGGCCCTGTCCTTCGTGCGTCCGTCGTCCGCGTCCGCACAGCTGCGTCTCTCCTCCGCTCGCCTACTCTCCTCTCTCCGATAGCGAACACTCTCTCCCAACATCTGCGGTCACGCTGTGGCTGCGCACTGTGCGCATGTGCAGTACTCGTCTCTCTCCACGGTCTCCTCTCCTTCGGGCGCGCTGCGCATAGAAGCGGAGTGCCGCGCTCCTGCCGGTCTCTCAGTCGACGGTCGTCCACGCTTGCGTTTGCGCTTGCTCTCTTGCCTTACCCGACGATTGCTTGATGCGACGCCAATGGAACCCCCTTCAGCGTCGCATCACAGCAGGGTTCCCGCGAGGGGATGTGGGCGTAATTTTTTTTATCTTCTGGTGGAAACACGCTTTGGGTGTCATAGCGTAAGTTGCGGGCACGGCAGGTGATCGTGTCTGCCGTGCGTGCTGCCACCGACTGGGCGTAAAACAAACTTCACTGCGCAGGCCTGGCACCTGCTGATAACGCGTATCATTTATATTGTATCCGACGTTGCATTATTGTCCACCTTTCCAAACCTCAGTTGTCATTGCGTCACATTAGATTCAGCGGAGCCCTTGTATCTCTTTACCTCAGTCGTAGCTTCTGGGTGGCAGCGGGTTCGTATTTCCGTGGACTCCTGATAGGCACGGTCCATAGGCACGGCTGATGGCGGACGGTTAGGAGCCATGGGGGAATTGAAAAATGAGCCTAATAACGCTATCACGTTAAAAGTTCTCACATCCACATAACGCGCCCGGTGTTTGTACGTGCGGGCGAAACGCTGACGTACCGGCGTGCATTTCGCGCCCTCTATGGAGGCGAAAAGCAAAAACGCCCGTGTGTACGAGATTTCGGCGCACGATAAAGATCCCCAGGTGGTCAAAATTAATCCGGAGCCCTCCACTACGGCGCGCCTCATCCTTCGTTGCGTCGGCGCGTTAAACCCTACAATCAATCAATCATTTCGCGCCCTCTGAGCTCAAGGCAATGAAGACGGCTGCTAAAGAGGTCCAATATCCCGCATTTCAAGCCCATGTATATGAAGTCGGGGTTCAAGACTACTGGGCATAGAAGTGCACCGATCAGAGCGATATTAAGACGACAAAACTACAGGGGATAATTCCGCCTGTTGCGCTAGGGGCTAGGAGGTATCCCTGCTGTGGGACACATGCGTGTTGACGAATTAAATTCACCCTTCCCATCCAACCCTCCGGTTCCTCCCCGCTCTGTCCGTGAAGGTACTGTTAAGGTAAAACCGAAGTTGGTTTAAATAGATAGATTGGCATCCTCAGAGAACGAATATACCAGTCTCTGTGTCAGCACCTTGGAAAAAATTGCGTAAATAATGAAAAATGAATCTATCAGCCGCCCAGCAGAGATGGCGTAAACGGTGACTGAATGGATGTGCCGAGAGTCACGTGAAGAACAACAGAACGAGAACTGCGCACACGAGCTCTCAAAGAAACACTTAAAATCTTTGTTTGTATATTCACCTTCATAAGTCACAAAGTTATAAATGTACACGTATAAATCACGTCACCGTATTCCGGAAGGCAGAAGACCGGGCACCCCGGCGGGAAGGGGGAAGGAGGGGACGTACAAAAGGTCCAAGGCTGAGATTGGGGGAAAGTATTTCAATGCAAGAACTACTCTTCTTTAAAACGTTGCCTTTGGTACTAGGCTTCATTTCAGGCTTGGGAATAATACTCCTCACGGTTCAATTACGTGCATTAATATCGAAGGTGCCACGTCAGGTCGTTTCTTGTCGTATGCTGCCGATGATTGCATTTTTTCCCGCTACACTCGGTTGCAAAATTCATCGCACGAACGGAAGTTCGGCCGCTCAGGTAACACTGCAGGCAATGTCGACAGAAGGTTGATGTGCACGCCGAGTTCACAATGAAAGAAAGGCGCTTTACTAAAACTGTGGTTCCAGGAAAATGCGTGTGATCTCAGCGCAGCGTTCTACATGTCATCTATATAGAACTTGCAATCGCCTCCCGGAAACCGAAATATCTGAAGAGTCCAGGTTATTTTCAATGTTTGGATTGATATTGATCCAATGGTGAAATAATGTCTCTCTAAAGTAGTCTTCGGCGAGAAACTTCAAAGCATTCTTCGGTAAGAATAGGTTTGAATTGTACACTCTTGGCAAATATTTTTAAGTACTCAAGGGCATATTTGTACAATATGCTTGTAATGGGTCGGAACACTTTTGGTTTGATAACTTGCTTGTCGCCAAATTTGAAGCTATGCAGCCCCGTGAAGACAGGACATCAGAGAATTTTAGCTGACCGCTTTTCACGGCCGCTCCGCTCCGATAGCAACGGGGAGCGCCAGTGCGCATGCGTGGCGCGCCTGGCTGCGACCGGCATTGGCTCCGGTTTCGTTGAGCGCGCCGCCGGTACCGGAGCGGACTGTCGAAGACGGTCACCTAAAACTCTCTAATATTGTTTATTGTGACAAAAAGACGTGACGCCAGAAGTGGACCTCAAAAACCGGACTCTCCCGACTAAAACGGGACGTCCGGTTACCCTAGGTATAATTCAAGCCGTGCCAACATTCGCAAGCTGCCGAGACGCGGCGCCGGTGGCTGTTGCGATGGTTACTGCAGGTTCGGCGAAGTCACGTCTCATCATTAAATCATGCCGGCAATTATCGCGTCAGCCTTCCACTGATACACTGTTCTGTGGACAGTAATTGGTTCCTGGTAGAACAAGTTTTGTGCTCTCTCACGTAGTGCTGTCAGCCCGAAGGAAGTTTTGCACCCAGGCCGGCAGCCGAAGCTGCGTGTGTGTTGTGGTCTGGTTCGCTTCGCGATTAAATTCTATGGATTGCTTCTGAGGATAGACTGTGGACTACAAGCTTTACAGATAGAGACCTGCCCAACGCAGCCGGCGGCAATGGGTTCCAGTGTGCCAAAAGATTGCCGTGTAGGGACGGCGGGCTTCGTAAGGTGGAGCAAAGTTTATTCACGGGGCGGCCTTTAGCATCCACCATGGTCCCGCGTAATTCGCGCCAACTGCGCCAGACCCTCTCCTAGTGGCAGGTGGCGCTCGAAAAACGTTGCATTAATCATCATGGCAACGTGTGGCGAGGGGAGAAATTAAGTTTGGTGACGTTGCGGGCGCTGCTGGCGTCATCTTTCCGCGGCAGCCGGAGCGGCCGCCACAACCATAGAGTTTCTTAGTAAGTATACTAGAGAGGAAACTGCACCTTCTAAGCCATGTCGTCGTGAGGGTTCATAGGAAGACCCCCCTTTTTGGCTTGGGCTTTACATGGAAATTGGATTCTTAAGCGGTTTTTGGAATCTGCTTTTTTTCCCAATGCATTGACACGTTTACGATCTACAAGGAAGCCGAAACCTCTGTTCTGTGATAGCCGTGTTCGGTAAAACAGCAGGCAGTGCGTGATTGCACCTGACGTTGCTCATGCCGCAGTCGAAGGATGCATGACTGAGCGGGTAATATGCCGCCCCGAAATTTGTAGCCGACGAAAAGAAGAAACAAAAGGTACTTCGACGAAGACAAGATACGACCACGGGGATACGACGGATACGGGCGCTTGTAAGCGTCATCGTGCACGATAGTTTAACGCCACGTTTTCTTTTTTCTTTTTAAACTATTTGGCGGTCAGTGCACCGGTTAACCACGAAGGCAACGTCCTAACAGACACGCTCAAAAAACTTTGTGAACTCTGCAAGCAACTTATTAGATGCAGTAACGGTAAATTAAGTCTCTAAGGAGTTTCCCCTCAAATATTAACCTTGTTCGCAACTACAATCTTGGACTGCGCAATAGCAGGCGCAACCGTTCCGGCAAAAATACGCTTTACCTCCTTTTTTTAGTTTTAAAACAGCCTGTTTTATTTTCCACTTAAATAATTGCACACTATCCTTCCGTTTTTGTGGCACTTTGTTTAAATTTGTTGTCACTAAAACGTTTCAATCCAAGCCAATGATGAAACTAGGCGAGTGCCATCCTACATGGCGAGCGCAATGTATAGGCTCCGTGCAGTCAAGTTTGCCGAGCGCGCGTAGCGCCATCTACCGCGCCTCCACGCAACACTGGGTAGGCCGAGCCGCACCGTCCTCGCCGGCCGCCTGCTTTAGGAACTGTGCACGCGCCCTTGCAAAGGCGTCTATCAAGTGGTTAGGTGCGCTTAAGTGGCTCAAGTTTGCGGAATACGCTGCAACGGCGACAGGATGGAGTGTTATAGACCGAGAGGCTTTAAAAAGAAACAAAGCGCTGAAGGAAAGCTACCAGCCTTCGCTGCCCTGAATCGCCCGAGTTGGGAAGGCTGGTCACAGCCTCACAGGCGGCACAATTCCGTGAAATGTTTGAAAATACAACGCGATGACTAACAAGCAGAGTACATGCTGCTGCCAAAGTAAAGTATATTGGCTTGCCAGCTGTTAATACTCGTGAGCTTACAATAAATTTCCCCTCCTAGCGAATACCACGTGCATCGGCAGTATTTGCACGAAACTTGGTTTTTCTGCTTTGCGCGTGTGTCTTTCGGGGCGTTTATAATGAAACTTCATGCGGCACGTAACACTCAGCTGTCGTTTAACAGGGCTCACAATAGCAACTTCAGAGGACAATAAAAAAATAAACGGAGTTATGATGATTCTAATATTTTGAGGCCCCGCTTACCCCGTAAAAAGGAAGAGGTAGTCTGCAGCGAAAACTGTGTACATTGCGAATGTATCAACGGAAAAGGAGACGGAAGGCACAGAGGTTGTAGTCTTTCGCTCTTGATAATTTACTTCGTGCACGGAGCAAGAAAACGTGAAAACGTGCTCGCTCCGTGTTCTCGGGGTCGGACGAACTGGTACCAGCGAAAAGGAACTGTGAGGGGCGAGGAGCAAGACGCATCGACTCACAGACCGAGCCGCTACGCTATCGGAGCAGCGGGGAAGGTGTGGGACCCACCACCGCATTCCTGTCTTCCGGCCTGACCCTCCGCTGTGAGCACGCTAAAACACGGTGAGCGGCCCTACGACACGACTGCAGAGTCCTACGTGATGGCACGGCCCTCGACACGACGTCTTTCCCGCCACAATGACAGTGCATTGCATCCTGCACCTTCTTCCTCCACGCCACGTCTCACGAATGGAATGGGAACCTCCGCTGCCCCGGCTTGCAAAAAACCTCCTCCTCGCGCCCTCAAGTCGGACTCGCGCCGACCCAAGACCCGCAGAGACGTTCCTTAAACGACCACCCCGGCCTTCACTGAAAGTCATTCTACGGGCCACTCCAAGCCGGCTGCGCTCACGCACTCAACTCCTGGTGATTCCGCCGAGCCACTCAATCCAACGGCGTTGCCACCTCGCCCACCGTTCTACCCCAAGAACCCCGAGGTGTGGCTTATGCAGATGGAGCGCTTTTTCGACCTGTACCACGTCACAGCCCAGGAGGACCGTTACTCACTGATGTACGAGCTCCTACCATCAAGCTTAGCCTCCAGCTTGTCGGAGCCTGCAGCCCAGCCTACGACGAGCTCAGGACTGTCCTCCTGACGCGGTACTGTCGGTACCTCAAACCACCCACGCCAGCCGCCCGGTCTTGCACCACCTCGGTGGGGGACCTTGTTTCTAGCACCAGCATGGTGGCGCCGGCGGTACCGCCCCGGGACGACACTACTACTTCGACCACGCTAAGTCCAGCGGACGGCGGCTTAGCGGCAACGACGAATGACTGCTCCTCACACCTAAGCAGTCTGTTGCCCACTGTATCTAGGCCACCTCCCTGCTGTGCGCAAGCACCGGGCTGGAGCCTGAACACACCGCTGTTACCACCCTTCAAACAAGCGGTATCTGTGGACTTAAGCGCAGTTTATGCACCCACTACGCCGTGTTCATCTTCACAACGGGAGATGCTAGTTCAATACGCTGCTTCACGACGCACCTCTATCATATGTGATGTGGCTGACGCGTCCACTAAACCTCCCCTGCAGTCGCCAAGAAGCACGCACGAGATGCACACTGTTACTCGTAACCGACCACGTGGAATGCGCATCCTCCGACAAGCTCTTACAGCCCCGTACTACCTTACGTTACCAGAACACCAATGGAAAGAATGGTGTGACCGGCAACCCTATAGTCCATTCCATGAACTCCCGCCAGAAGAATACAGGGGGCAGCTTTGCCTTGCCAAGCAATTTTAGGTGGCCGGCGAGCTTGCGAGACACAAATCCCGCACGTCCACAAGATCCACCTGACACAATATCCACCTAACCAAAACGGATCCTCTCCGGTCTTGAAGCGGCCCCCACCAGCTCGCATGAGCGCCGTCATGCTTAAGCGTCGCCGCCGACGTCGCAAACGCCGACCACGAAGGCTTTCTTCTGCGCTGGCCCAACAGCAAGAATTTTACGACAACCGCCTTCTTAGCCGATGCAAACGCCGGACACGCGTGCGCTGGATCTATCGGGGTTGTCACGGTCATCAAAGGAGACACCTACTCGATCTCTAGAGCACAAAATCATAGTGTGTATCAGAAATTAGTCGCTCCAATAAAGTTTACTTCCTCTCAGCTTCTTGCACGAACTTGCTTTAGGCTAACAGGAGCTCTACAGTTAGTCTTACAGCAATTTTTTGTGCGAAGTGTAAATGTACAGAGAAAGTGAAGTACTCTTGAGCAGCCTTGAAAGGGAATGGAAGAAAGTAAACTAGAACCCGCATTTACTTTCTTACATTTGCCAATGTGTACGCATCGTGATTTATTGATAAACGTTGAATATTTGGGCTAGAGTGAGCCTAGCGGCTAGCTACGTAACACCGAATACTCGGCCGAATTAAATATTTTGAGATATCGAATATCGTGTTCTTGAATTGAACAACTCATACTTAGATATATGCACATCACATGTATGAACGCATTGATATATGCTGACCTTTTTAACATTTGGTGAAAATACCTGCCACTTAATTCCTCGTGCTGAGAACTTGATGTGGCCGCCTTCCGGTGTTTGCTTCTTTTTTCTTTGGTTGCATCTGCAAAAAAAAAATGAATGAAAAAGGTAAATTAAATTGGAAGAACGAAATCTTTAGAGTCATGTCACACGAATTCAGAGAAACAAACATAAACACACCAGTCGACCGCATGGCTGTCATATCAGGCAAGCACGAAGAGTTGAAAGAGCCTGCCAGTCCTTCGTGCAGTTGTTGCGTGCGCCGACAATGTTGAAGATTCAGCCATAATGTCTAAATGAACACCGACCTCTGAAAAAAAAATAACGCAGTATTTTTGAGTTCACGTGTATTAACCATGACTAAAGCATCAGCTGTCACAGGCATGCTAATATAACCTAATTCGCATCACCACGTCTCTATGAAGGCAAACTTTAGTTGTAGCAAAGCGCTGTTGTCTAAATGCTCACTAACGCGTCAAAACAGAAGCGCAACAGTAGGTAAAGCTCGGGCGAATTACTGTCTTTTGGTAGCCTCAAAACTTCCATCTGAAATAATGCCACACCTTTCGAGGCAAATACGCCCACAGCTTTTCGGGTTCTAGATAGTCAGAAATGTTAGAGAGCGGCCAGGAGATTTGAGAGGCTGCCTATTTTTTTCAAGACTTTTTTTAGCTAACTCTGCATGCTCTCTAATCAAAAACTCCGAGTGATGCAGATTTTATATTTGAATCTTGTAATAGGGAATATTCCAGCGGGGAGTCATGCACAGATGAGGTATCGACGGCGACAACGGTTTCCTTTGCACCGTCTTTCAAGCGGATTGCATAACACTCACCAGCGCTGACAGACAGCTGAATGCTTATTAGACGGAAAAACAGAAAATACACAGAGATGCTCGCGCACCTGAAGCACATTACGAAAAAGAAAACTGGGAAGAAGATGGGCATTATCATGTTGTCTCCAAAAAATTGACTCCACAAACAGCTTGTTGCGCGAGAACCAACCCAACAGAGCAGATGATGGGAAGCGTAGCAGGCTGTCGGTCATACCGCCTCCATGGCATCTCCCATCGCATTACGAAAATTGCAAATAAATATAATGTTGATGTCATCTTCTCCGCTAGGAATAAGCTGCAAAACCTTTGTGCTAGAATTGACAAGTCAGGGGGATCGGGTTTGCGCCTGAGCAATGTGTGTACTGTAAGACACCACACCAGTTTGTTCCGTGTAAAAGCAATGTTGTGTTCACCATTCCGCTGTCGTGCGGCAAAGTGTATGTGGGGAAGGCGTGACGCTGCCTCAATGCTCGTTTGCGCGAGCGTAAAAGCTCGTTAAGAGAAGTGCCTTGCACGTATTTGTGGGCCCATTGCTCCACGTGTGGCTGCAGTCCAATATTGGTTCGCACCACCGTCAATTTTGTGCACAGTGATTCCCGCACAAGAGAAATTGCCGAAGCTTTTGCAATCCGTAAGCATCTTGACGCATGCGTAAGTGCGCCGTCACTTGCGCTGCTTTATTGTGAGGTAATTTTTTTTGGAGACAACATAATGCCCACTTTCAAATTTCTTCTTTCTATTATTTTGGCATTTTGCTTGTGATGCACGCGCATCTCTGTGTATTTTGTTTTTCTGTCCTAATAAACATTCAGTTTTCAGTCAGCGCTCGTCTTGTGTCTTTCTGCTCCTTGTCTCGTTCACTACGCTGTTAACCATGAAAACATGCAGGTTATAGTGTTTTGTGGTGTGGAATTGTCTTTGTCGCGGTCTTAATTAGTGCGTTCCACTAAGTTTCTTTTCGCTTTTCTTTTATTCAAAATTAATACGAGGACGTCTTTTATTCGAAGGCATGAAAACATTGTACCACACTCGTATATTGCATATACATTTTATGTACACATTATCGCACACTGCAGAAAAATGACATATGCAAATTGAGGCATACAATATTGAACAACAAGAAAAATTGTGCTACATACACATTTAGGGACACAATGATTGATTACGAAAGAAGAACTTCGAAAGTTCAAGTCATTAGTTTTTTTCTCGCGCACGCCTGAGCGCGAGAAGAAAACGAGAAAATTCTGCTCAACGTATACCTATTTTATTGGCACACCTCGAGATGGGAATGTTCCTTAGACGTTCAAAAAATTAGTTTCAGTTCAGAGACAAAATAATCGGGAACAGATAAATTACAAAAAAGCATGCACGGGTATGCTTCAAGGCCTGTATTTGGGCCAGTTTACGCAAACTCTGAAAGAAAGCGTTGATCCGACAATTAACCTGCATACACTTCCTAAAAACCATGTTCACACTAACAAAATGCAGCGAGATAGAAGTGTTGCAACACAATACCCTCACAAAATTCAGCGAGAAAAAAGTGTTGCAACACAATACCCTCACTGTTGATGCCTCATTGCTGGGTTCCATCTACGTACAAAAAAAAAATGCGCCACCAAGTAGTATTTTCGCAGATCACCAATCAAACGCACCCGTTTTTTTTAATGGCGCGTGAACAGTCTGCTTACCGGGGGGGGGGGGGGGGAAGGGGGGAAAATACGCGCAGAAAAAAACGGCTGCGGCTTAGCTCAGCTAAATTTGGATATGCAAAGCAAAAGCTCGGCTTTGTCTGGTCGATGTCGCTACACTGCCAACCACGTGTCAAAGACGTTCGCTTCCGTGCAACGCTCACAGCAGGAGACAGGGCGAACGCCGGGGCGAATGTGGCGAACGCGGCGTTCATTCACGGCGAACGCACCGTTTCTCTCCGCCGGGCGCGAGACGATTCACTTTGCCTGAGGCGTCCCAACGCCGCACGCATGGCAGGCTGCGGGGGTGGTCGGATGCCTAGGCCGCAGCGGCGTCGGTGACCGCTGATCATATCGTGAAGAGCGGTGCACCCTCCCTGAGCCACACCGCTCCTTGACTAGGGACCAGCAAACAATACTCAGGAGACTACAGGCGGGATCGCTCACGCACCCCGTCCTGTTACATAGAATGTATCCCGAGAAAGAAGGGGACACGTGTCCATTCTGCAAGAACATTGGCACTCTTGCACACATAATCGCAGAGTGCACTAAACCCCAGACACCTCTACCCACCACCCCCCTCCTCAACCCCCCACCCCCACTACACGAGCGATGGGAGACCTTGCTGGCCAGCCCCGCCCTGCCGACTCAACTCGTGCTAGCGGCCAGGGGCCAGGAGCTGTTGGCAGCATACGGGTCCCGTGAACAGGGAACCACCCCGTCCGGCACTTAAAGGGGCCCTGAAAGGCATTTTGAGCACACTAAATGAACTAGCGCAATCGTTAGATTGGGTCGTCAACGTCAGCTGTGCCAAGTATTACTCTTTTACGCGCAGCGGAAAGCTCACACTTTTGTTGCAAAGTTTGTCGCTTTTTTCTCACCCTTTCCTTCGTGTTTTTGGACGCCGCCATCTTCACATGTCTACATCATCGATTCCCAGATGTTCGTCATGAGCTAGACATCCTGCTATTGGGCGGCTTTTTCACGCACTTCCGGCAAAGAGATGAGTCGTCTGCTCAGCGTCGGCTTGCCGCCTGATCTGCCAGCGGAGTGTCGGAGTGCTTGGACATTTTACGACAAACAAAACAAGTGTAAACGAACGCTTAACCGTTCGTATTGAATGCAACACGGCCATAACACGACATGGATATTCTCTTACCTGAGTACGTTCCGTAAAGAGAGCGTAGAAGCCCCGTGGCACTTCTTTCGTGCAATCGCAGAGAACGCCCTGAGCCGAATGCCTCGGGTTTGACGGATACATTTCATTCCACTTCAAAACAATCCAGAGATGCGTTTCGAACGAACACAACGTCACAACATGCGTTGCAAGTCTGAACCGCGATTGACAGACAATAGGTTGCCTCCTCCTGCCCGTCGTAAATTCGGCACTCACCTCGCGCGCGGTTTGCGGGGACGAACAGCAAGTCACTTAACTCTGGCGCGCAAGCCGAGATGGCTTTTAGCCACGCACACTGCACATACCCCATGCGAGGTTGAGTCGTACGTCGCTCGAGAAAGATAATCCAGACCATGGGAAGCACTATCCACCCGCAGAAGCACAACGTCGCATTTCATCGCGAAACAAAGGCGTCCACAACACACACACCATCGCCTCCTGTAATGCCAAACGCATCTCACACTTCCCAATGGGAGTGAGTGGTACGCCTGCAGTGCCCACATGTCGCGAGGTGGGGCCCCGAGCTGAACCGGGATGACGCAACCGTAACTGACTTCTGGGGAGGTTTGTGCCTTGTTGTCAAGGCAACCGATGTTTGAGGTTGTCAAAGAAATGGCGCTCGCTCCAGCACTAGAAAGCTCAGAGCCGCGCCGGAGCATGTTTTGCCAACGTTGCCGCTCTCCACCACGCGTCGCCCCAAGCTTAACTGGTCACATGATTGAAGCGTTTTGTGCACGGGTTCTGTATCGGTTTAAAATGTCTTTTTCACATGCCTCCGGCAGGAATTACCACCACCGCAAAATAAGACCCGGCACCAGCGGGGCCACATCTGATACGGCGCTTTTTGGATAAACAGTGCGCGGTGCATGAAAGGGACCGAGCGCACGATCCACCCCGAGCGGCTGCGCGTTCGCCGCCTATTAAAAGTCTAGTGCTGCCCTGCAGCAACGCACACCGCGAATGGGCAAGGCCAGGCTGCCGCACAAATGCGGCCAGATTTTTCGTTCGCTTTTCCAGCCTTGAGCGGAGTGCGGAATTCATGGTGTCAACAAAGCTTGCCCGTAGCAGACGGCAGTATGCGGAGCGCCATAGCGGAAGTACGTCACCGCTGAAGCGCGCAGCATCATGGGAGGGAAGGCTCCCGCGCCTTCAACAGCGAAAGGAGGAGGAAACGCGGCGCGACGATAATGCGCGGTTTTTGATTTACGATTTCTCAGCTAATACTCATCGCTTTAACAAAATTCTTGCGGGAGGAGATTGCTAATACATTGTCTTATTTGGTTACATGTACATCCATGCATCGGCGGAAGGTATTTCAGGACCCCTTTAAAGGTGCCGCCGTCTTTTCGGGCTTCAATAAAGTTTACTACTACTACTCGTCCGGCGCAGAACCACTGAAACGTGGCCTCCGCGATTTGCTGCCGGCGGCGCACCGTTGCTCCGGCGTACTCCGGCCGTCCCATTCGGCGCATCCCCCAGCAAAAACCTGTAATTAGGCTAACTCCGAAACGCGCCGCGAGGTGGCAGTGTTAGCCAATGGTTCGGCAGCTTGCACCATCGCCTCCTTAAAAAAAATGCCTGTCACACCAGCGGCCCCCGTCCTGCCAAACCCTCTCCTGTTTCTCTCTCTTTTTTTGGCGGAAGCTACCGCCAGAGGCGCTGGCGTCTGACACTATCCAGCCACGCCGGCCCACGCCCAGCCCACCTGGTTTTAGTGGCTACGTTGTTGTCTGTCCTTAAGTAGTTCTCCCTTTGTCTTGTTTGAGCTCGTTTTCCTTAGGTTGTGTTCAGTTTGTGGTGTTAGTGACTAGTGCTAAGGTGTCCAGTGATTAGTGCTAAGGTGTCCAGCCATGCGGTACTGTTGCGTGCCTCATTGCACGCAAAGCCAAAAAAAAAGGAGCCCGGTGTCTCGTTGCACGAGATACTCGCCGATCTTGACGCACGCCGACGATGGCTCAAGGTCATTTCCAGGAAGGATTGGGTGCCCAACAGCACTTCGAACTTTTCCGTTGTGTGCAGTTTGCGATTTCAATAATGTGACTTCAAAGAAAACTGCAAAAATCGACAGCTGAAGCCAGGTGTTGTGCCAAGTATTTTTCCCGGCTACCCATCATATATGACAAAGCCTCCGTTCACCGCACGAAGTGAAGCCAGCTTACGAAAACGTAAGCGTGAGCCCTCATCCATCACCTCAACAAACGCTGTTTCGCTAAGCGGATGCACATTGGATAACGGGAAGGCCGGCACGTCAAGCGAATGTCAGAGTGAACCTGATACTGCCGATGCATCGGATCCGAGGATCTCTCCTGATCAACTTGCGGAAAGGGGAGATTGCAACGACCAACCTAACGACCCAACGGGTGTTTGCATGCCTGAACCAGCCAACGAAACAACTCTGGGCACTAGAGTGTTTGTAAATCGTTCCTGCGGTACGCAAACGGCGAAACCTGTCTCGTCGAGTTTTTTCATTGCCCGAAAGCGGTGGCGTGAAAAAGAACGGGCGTTGAAACTAAAGAACGAAAGGCTGGCCAAGACTGTCGACTCTTACAAAGAACTCCGGAGGCTTAAAGAAGAATGTCATGTGAGTTCATTTCCCAAAGTTGTGTCCGACGCTGAGGAGGGGGACGTTAAGACGGCATTTCTTTTTGACCAGTTCAAGAACTACAAGAAAAAAACACCACGGTGGGCAGAGTTAACAGTACGGCACTGCATCATCCGCAGGAACCTGTCAGCTAAAGCTTACGACCATTTAAGGTCTGAGGAGCTGTTCAGGCTTCCATGCAGAAATACTCCAAAAATACATTGGCAGTATTTCTGGAGAAGTTGGCTTCAGTGAATTGGTTCGCTGTCGTTTGCAACCAGAATTGCAAGCACTGGATTCTCCACAGGCCAAGGTATGCGGACTCGTTGTAGATAAAATGCGAATCCAGCAGAATCTGGAGTACCACAAGCAAAGGGATCCTTTTGTAGGAGATGTTGACATGAGCATCGATCTTGAACACCTGATTCCCACGTCGGAAAGTGGAGCCCTGGCAAACTCACTTCTGTGTTTTCTTCTTTGTGGCCTTCACGCAAGGTTCAAGATACCCGTGGCCTATTTTTTCACCAAAGGATGTACCGGTGAGCAAGCTTGCTGCGTGTATTTGTCATGTGGTTTGTAAAACAGAAGTGGGTTTTGATGTGGTCCGTCTTGTCACCGATAACCACAAAGTTAATGTTGTTGCTATGAACATTTTGTGTGATGGTGAAGCACGTATTCAGGCCCCACATCCTCCAGATTCCTCAAAACCCTTCTTTCTTGCCTTTGACCAGAGTCATATTGTGAAAAACATCAGGTCGCAGTTCCTGGCCAAGGACCTTGGTGGTGATCAAGAGGTATCGTCAAAATACTTGAAAAGGCTATACAAGATGCAACAACGCTCGACAGTCAAGCCAGTAAGATTTCTCACTCGCAAACATATCTATTCCTCCAACATTGAAAAAATGGATGTGAGATTTGCTGTACAGCTATTCTGCGCTGCAGTTACAGCTGCACTGAGCTATCTCAAGGACCAAGCAGGTCACACATGTGATATAGAGTTTGCTACTGCAGGACCGACAATTCATTTCATGAAGATGATTCAGAAGTGGTTTACACTCATGGATGTCAGCAACTGCCAAAAGCACATCCACCTGAACAATGCTGATGCTCGCCAGTTTACGACAGCAGATGACGAGAGGCTAGAGTGGCTTGAACTTGTGTTTCTTACGTACATTGAAGACCTCAAAGATGAGAGCCTGGCGGAGAATTTTTTCAGCAAAGAAACGTACCATGCCCTTGTCTTTACAACCCATTCAAATGTTGAGTGCATCCGCTTTTTGCTCACAGATAAGATGTTCAAGTTTGTCCTGACACGCAAAATGTCAAGTGACCCAATAGAATCTATGTTTGGCTTCTTGCGTCGCAGTTCAGGGTGCAATGATGCACTTGACGTTAAAAGTGCTGTACACGGGTTGGAGAAGATGTTGAAGACTGGCATTGCTGCTTCCTCTTCAAACAGCAATGTTCTAAGTTCGTCCTCTTTCTCCTCCCAGAAGCTTGTTTCGGCCCCTCAAAGGTGCCGTCAGGACTCTGAAGCAGTGACTACGTTGACGAAAACTGCCCAAAAAGAGCTAGCGGAGCGCTGCACCACAACGAGAGCATGCACCTCCAATCCAGAAGTGGCCAGCGTAGCGCTTATTGGCGGCTACATTGCTCGATCTGCGAACGAACGCATTCCCTGTGAGAGCTGCACTTGCTTACTTCAGGGACCAAAGAGCGACGCTGCCATTCTTGGCCTCATTGTGCACCAGGACCGTGGTGGGCTCTTTTATCCGAGCCAAGAACTGGTAAAAGTACTGCTTGGGCTGCGGAAGTTTGCAGACACTGTACTTGATAACCGGAAGTCGGTGTTCAAGCCACTGCAAATCAGCATGGAAAAAAGTGACGAAACACTCCCTGTTCTCCTTTGCAACAACAAGGACAAAGAGCACAGAAATACACTTTTACAGCTGATTGCGAAAAAATTCACGAACTATGCAGCCGGTGTTACAGACCATAACAGGGTGGCCAAGCTTCTTGAGCGAAAGCCATTGTCCCGCAAGGTGCTGAAGTTGTAGGTCACTTCTGGGTCGTCGCTGTGATACGTACATTTGTGTGTGGTTGACGTGGTCATTGGATTTTTTTTTGGGCATCATGAAACATTGTTGTACTGTTAGTAGTTCCGCCAGAATAGCACTGATGTGGTATCCTTCTAATACACTGGCGAAAATAACATTTCTGTGTCGCGCCTCCCAGACATAGCTCTAACGTGCTACCCACTCTTTTACACTCACTACTCGCTTCCTGCGGTCCCCTCCCCTCATTTCTTCAACCCTCTTGCACTCTCCGCGACTTCCCTCTGTTTCATGTTATTCCACGTAGGCTTCACCACGAATCACAAAGTGACTTTCATTTTCCGATTCATCATCCCATTCAGCTACTGAGGTTGGACGAGAGCCCGAAGTTAGTTTTCCCCGCGTAGCTACCCGTCACTTCATCAGGGGTACCAGATTGCCATTGGTTTACTCGGGGTGAGCATCTCTGGCACCCCATAAGCTGCCAGAACCCCCACGAAGTTATCTGCACGGCAGCCAGCTGGCTCCGCGAACGCTGTGAATGGGAGACTCGGAGCGCACTAACCTAAAGACTCAGCAGTAGCATTGCTAGCTGTTCAGATGGTTGATGGACAGACCAAAATTTTTACGTTCGCCTAGCGTAAGAAAAATATTGAAAATGCGCACTCAAGCCTGCTCTGCAGCGACCACCCATGCTACGCGCTTGGGAAAGCCGCCGAAAGTAGTGTCAGACGCCAGCGCCGCCGCGTGGCGGACGAGCGAACCATAACGGCCGTCCCGACTACAATGGCCGACCGAGCGAGCTCTAGGGACCATATGCCAGGCATCTGTTTAGAGGAGGCGATGCTTGCACCGACTCCTCTCGGCGGCTTTGCGGGGCTTGAGTTTCTGCGTGCCTTCGTTGCCGGAATTCGCGTAAGTGTGTTGCAGTTATATTTTTGTTGAGCTGATCAACCGAACGACCAGGTCATGAAGTCCGCTTGTCTCAGAAGCTTCAAGGTATAGCACTGAAACCAAGATATGTCACTGTACGGCGAAAAGTTAATCGCATTGTGATTGTTGCATTTGATCGGTGCAGGACATTTCGGTGCAGGACGTTTCGGTGCGGACATTCAGGCGCGAGGAAATTTGGGTGCAAAAACTTTTCGGCGACAGAATTATCGGGTGCTTCTTTGTTGGAACAGCCGTTATATTTCTATTTCCGCAAAGGGCGGGTTATGGATAACAATCGAGAACAGTGATTGCATTTTTATATGGATGCCGTGTTTGATTTCTG
The DNA here is from genome assembly GCA_013339765.2 of Haemaphysalis longicornis. Lineage (NCBI taxonomy): Eukaryota > Metazoa > Arthropoda > Arachnida > Ixodida > Ixodidae > Haemaphysalis > Haemaphysalis longicornis. Next base: position 20,070,991 of record CM023458.1, read on the forward strand.
CCAGTTATTGCTAGAAATTGAAAACTTGTATATTTTTGTTTGCTACCTCGTTCAGGGAACACCTGTTATGGAGCCTAGTAATTATATTCTTGTGCACATGCTTTTTTTGTAATTTACTACAAGATTTTAATTTGTATTAGTTTTTTTGCGGCATGGTATAATTCTTTATGAAATTTTCTCTAAATAAAACGCACACTGTCACTATCCAAAGAAAGCAGCTCAGGCATTCTGACTTGTCCCCGCCGCCAACGAAGAAAATCTTATAAGGAGTTTTATGTATGTTGTGGTGTCAAACTCAAAAGATTTTGCAATCACTGTTGCCACCAGCTTTTTTTTTATACGGACAAGTCTAGGATATTGACGTAGAGGAAGAACGGGCCTTTTCGAAAGCAGCTGCAACTTCTGTATATCCTACATGCTGATAAAGCGCGTGATGCTTGTGCGTACAAAGCACTGATTTTGCCTCATATAAAACGTTGCCCTCTGTTCACGTGCCCAGGAAAGAATGATGAACATCCGCTACAACCACTCTATCCATATGGCTAAGTTTGTGAGACCACTGCTTGCCAATGTTGGTGCAGCTATCACGGACTAAATTGCATTCCGGAAAAAGACTGGTTTCCAAGCCCCTGCATCACAAAATGCTTCATGTGTGAACTGTTCTGTTTGTCAAGACATGCAGATGCCTTGAAAGCGTAGATTTGTGAACATAAGTGCAGTGTAGTTCGTAAATAGACGTTCAACAAACTAGACAGCTCTTGGACGAGCGTTCAGTAGACATTTGGTTTCTAACTTTTAGTTTGTACAAAGCAAACATGAAAGCTGTCATCATTGCTTAACACATGGATGTGCTTCGAAATCAGTAATTATAAATTTAAATGTCTTGGATATTCAATCCAAAAGAGGCGAAATTGGGCTTGCCTGTGGCCAACGAAATGCGTTAAGAATGCAATGAAATCGGGGTGCATCCTCCTTCAAGGTTTTTTTTATTTGTTGCGACTGAAATTGAAACCGTAACTTCCTTAACGCGCATGTGTATACAGATTGCCGCATTCCTTGATGCTATCACTCAGCGTAATACTCCTTAAACGTGTTAATGCTAAAAATAGGGCGGGTGCTTCCACCCAGCAGGCATCAATTCGAAGGCTACATAAGAGCACAGCCATCCATCGTGGGTTTGACGCGATCGCGCCTTTCGCTCTACTGAACTGCATTGGCCATCCAGATTGTATAAAGTACGTTATACGTTATAAAGCGATTAGTAAGTTTATAAAGCGAACAGAACGTTATTTACGCGTTAGAAATTTTCCATTGGTAGCAGCAAATATTTTCCGTGTGTCGAGTGCGTCATGCGGCACATATTTACAAGTCGTATAGCTGCAATCCTAGCTAAAATCAAGGCATTATCACGTTCTATGAGTGCTTCGTATACATGACATCAGGTATGCTTTCTTTTTATTGCGATACGAAGAGCGAAAGTTGGCGAAGCGCCATTTCGAGGAGCGCTGCAGAACACACGGCTTTCGTTTCAACCATCGGCTCCGCGCGCCGCGGTGCGGCGAAAGACGCGGCCTCGCCCCAATTTCAACTTACGCTCTCTCCGGGCGATTGGGACGGCCGGAGCAACGGCGCGCCACCGGCAGCCGATCGCGGAGGCCGTGACTGAAAACGTGGCCTTGTGCGCAGCGCCGACAGGGGGCCGGCGAATCAAGCGATCCGCTTCGAAGGGTGTGTCACCGGGGGTGTCTCCCGTCAAAACGTCACCTTGCGCATCCACCAGGAATTCGCTGGACGAAAGTAGTAAAGCTTGGCTTTAAACTCGTTCCTGTATTGTAAGCCGCGTCAGCCGAGCTCATTACTTGCAGATACTGGCTGGCCTCCTCAAGCTACTATCTAGTTCGTGTCTGGGCAGCACCTTATCTCATCCTGTCCGATACGGCATGACGGTTCTAACTTTCAAACTATGGAACCGCAAACCCACTCGCGATAAGATGACGAGGCGCGGGCACGTAGGTGAGATTGAACAGCGAAGCCAGCTATGCTACTTTTTTTAATGAGCGAAACGATTGCAATTGCGGCTGCAGCCAACGCGTGCATCATTGGGTTAGCCTTCCACGGATCTCTGTCCAAATAGACTGGCATTGAACACCTCGGTATTGCGTCAGATTTTTCAAGGCACTGAAGCAATGCTTGGCATACGCTTTGGAGCAAAATGGCGCTAAAAAAATTGGTTCGGGCGTAGCACCGCCACGCCACCAATCGCCGTGGTAGTAGGTACGCAGTGAACGGCAAGAAACGCGCACAGTTGAGCTTGCCTTCTTTGCGAGAAGGTGCGCCGTGATGACTTTGGAGGGTTAAGTAGAGTTACCGCAGGAAAAGTCCAATGAAGTCTCGAACCGTCCTGGAATTGCGGCCCTAAACAAGCCTCAAACATGAAACAAAGAAAAACTACATTGATAAGAAATGTGAATCGTGTTGAAGCAGTTAAAAGGGCTATTATAAAACGACAATGCCGCCGCGAGCTAAAGTGTGCGCGCCGAAGGCGCGTCTCTTACAAGAATGGTTATTGAGATTGAATTGAAAGTGAATTGACTTTACTAAGTACATTGTGTTGACAGTCAATTGACTTTGAATAGAAATTCTGTATCGAGTTTTCGTTGAAAATTGGCCGGCGTGTTTCAAATGGAAATCTATTGACTATAGCCAACAAAAGTCTGTTGATTTCCAATTCACTTTCTGTTAACTCTCAATACACTTTTCCTGTTGAGTTCCAATTGTGACGTATCACTTGAAAGTATATTGAGAAAAGTCTGTTGAGTTCCGGTTGAGTCTGTTTTGACTCTCTATTGATTCTCCTGTTGAGAAATGTCAAATGAAATTCAAGACAGCTCGTTTGATTTCATTTGAGTTTTTTATCCAGTTATTTCAACAATTGCCTCGTAAATTTCATTTGACTGTACTAAATATACGCTGAGTCCGCTTCAATAATGCAAAAATACTCTAAAAACTGTAATCAAGGTAGTGCATTGAGCAGGTGAAATAGGTGTTTTATGGCAAAGCTTGCTTTATTGCTCACGAAAGCATCACGGAAGGACTGGAGTCTCGCAGGGTCAACTGGGCTACGTGACTGTGTAGCCTGCAAAATGCAACAAGAAACAGACTTGTTTGTTCGCACCAGTACAGTACAAAATGATGATTGCATCCCTTCTTCATTAAGCATGCAGGTCTAAGTAGCTTGCTATTTTATATTTTAGATGGTTTGTATTTTTGGAAAGCAAGGCAAGGAGACAGCAGTTCAACAAATGCATTAGCTTTTTTCAGGTTTTAATGCCTTAAGGCAAGCTAGGCACATAAATTAATTCTACGATGGGTAGGGAGTAGAATGCTTTTACTTACGCATGATAAGCGCCTGAAATCTAAAGTAACGACTATGTTTCAAGGCCGGCAGGGAGCCGCGAAATCACCCGCACGGGCTCGTTATCGCGTCTTCCACATCCTTCAGGCCAAAAAGAAATCCACGTAGGCCTATCAAGACTGTTTGAGCCACTACCTGAAAGGAGAAACCCCAAACCTGTCTAAAAGCATACCTGTAAACCTGTGGATTTTGTTTTATGAAATTTCAATTCTTGAAATTTCATAAAATAAAATTAGAAAACTGTCAACGTGCATGAACTGGTTTACAAAACTGTAGCCTTGATTTAAAAAAAATTGGCCGCGTATCTGCTCCTTTCGTTGCAAATGCCGTCAAAAGACGATAGTCCTTATCGGCTTTTGCGAAGTAAATGCCTCCCTTCGCTTTTCGACTCACCTCTCATGTTGTTCCTCTTGCGTCGCGCTCCTCCCAACGTAAAGACGCCAAAGGTTTGCCTAAATCATTTTAAATTTCCCGCGTTCCACTGCTCTAAACCGGGTGTTTCGATGCGAACGCTGCCGTGCGGCGAAGACGCGCGTTAATCGAGGCGCCCTACTTAAACGTTTATAGAACTGCGTTTCCCTACTCCACGTGCATTGCAAGCAGAACGTGGAGCCTATATAGTGGAACCTTGCGTAACTGTTGTCGGTTGATTTCCTAAAATGGCGCCAGGAGCTATACTGGGGCGGGCGGCAGCAGGCGACGGCGGAGTGAATTCTTTTTCTGCAGTTGATGAAGTATTTAATTTCGCAAAAGTCAAGCATGTTTGATTTTTTTATAAAGGAACACTGCAAATATCACTTCTTTATTGGTTTGTTGTCTTATATTTGCGTAATGTCTTGTTCTTCTTCAACAATGTTGACAAGTACGAACATAACACCGGACATAGACGGGTAGATTTAGCTGTGACTAAGAATATTGCGCAGGCATTGTTTGCTTTGGCCGGGTGGCTGAAGCGAGTCACGGACAGACAGACAGACAGACAGACAGACAGACATACAGACATACAGACAGACAGACAGACATACAGACAGACATACAGACAGACCAAAATTTCTGGGTTTAAGTAGCCCAAGAAAGACTATCGTCTTTAAAAGTACTTGTGCCAGGTGGTGCTGTAAACTAAAGGTACTACAACAGGCAATCATTGCAAATGGCTTTATGAATGGATGAGTGCATAATACTTTGTGCTTATCGACTAGTGGAAAAAAATACATGAACTATGACAAAAAAATGCACCAGAAAGAACGCGAGAGAAAAAAACACGGAACTTAAATTTAGCACTCTTTCACACTCTTGTAACGCTGAAGTATGGTGTGTGCCTTGCAGTACATTTAACAGACAAGTAGCAACAAGCAGCAGCTTGAAGGGATCATACGAGACATGGGTATATCCACAGTTTTGCCTTAATCGTAACAATACGAGAGGAGTGTCCCAGTATAACAAGGTCGTCTGATGCCAGTTTACACACAAGAACATGAAACAGTTTTGTTTGGTGAGGGCAAAAAACAGCAGAGTTGCTGTAAATGAGAAATAATTTAATTTAAAAGCTTTTTTTCCTTTGCTTGGCGAGATTTTTAGTAGCAGCACTAAGAAAGTAGCAGCACTAAAACAGTATAGGGATACCGTGCCGACCAACCATTTGGGTAATTCCCAGAGGCAGAACACCTGTCACAACAGGATGACTAAGCCCCCGCGCAATGCCGGTGTAGCACAGTCAGTGGCACGTCTGATGCCACGTTCAGCCAAAATGTTATTCAGTGATTTTGCTATTGCTCACACCACATTCAGCCCAACTTATTCAAAACTGCTCCGAGAAAGGCAATCAGTAGGTTGTGATTAGAAGCGATGGCAGGTTTCATTTTGTTCTAGCAAGTCGAGCAAGTGCTTAAGTCAAAACCGGTATTCATCAATTTTAAAGTTGGACGCCTGTGCATGTTCTAGCGGAACCTGCCTAGCACCTGAGACAAAAATTGGCAAATGAGAAATTCACGGAAAGATACATGGAGAAAATTGACACTTTGTGGTAAAAGACTAACATATGACAACAGTGTGCAGTCTGTTTCCAACTACTACTTTCAGAACGTTCTTTTCTGCATTCGTTTTAAAGCCGAAGTGTCTGCTTTCCTTTAGGGTGTCAAGGTAACGCATCAGACTTGTGTAAAGATGCTTTGGGTTCAAACCCTAGCTTCTGCAGATACATAGGCTCTATTTTCCGAAAGCAATGAATGAATTTGTTATATTCTTGGGACTTATTTTTTTAGCTGGAATGAAGTTTGTCACGTTTGTCACCTGAGTCAGTGCTCTGCACTCAGGGAACGCTCTTTGTCCAAACAATCGTTCAAATTACGAAGCAAACATGTGGTCGGCGGCCAGCACTTTAGCTTGTAAGTATATTTTACCGCCATGTCTCCTAACCGGTTGAACACACAAACCTGTTCGGGACTGGTAGTTCTGCCTCCAGCCTAGCACTGTCAGGTGTGTTGCATGGAGCAGTGTTCGTGCATCGGTTATTGATCCGAAAGGCACTTGTTCTGTTCGACTTCCATTTTTTTTTTATTTCGTTAACTTCGTTCGTCAAACATTTTATTCACCTTAATCATGGTGTTCTTTCTTTTTTTATGACACTTCGTACTAGGGGATACAGGGCTGCTGCTCCGTTCTGTCGCGGCACTGCGTCTGGGGTTTAATTCATTCATCACTTGCCCTCAAAGGTTTTCTTAGACGTTTAGCTTAAGATACATACAAATATAGCACGCGCGAAAGCAATACAGCAGCGCGGAAGACAGTAAAATACTGATTGATGTGAAAATGTTGTGTGCCGGTACAATAGCCCCCCCCCCTTGAATTTGTTACACTTACGTACGGTATTTTTGAAAGCCTGAAGGGAAATCATACCCTTTAGGTCAATCTCGAAACGGCATGCATAAAAACACTGCTTATATAGCGACAAATAACCAAGTCGTGAGTATAGCCATTCAGGTAGGTCTGCACAACGTCAGTCAAGATGAAATGTACAGGAGCGCTCGGAAAGAATGAACTTACCTTATAACAACGTCGCTCTCAGGGGGCTCCTGCAGCGCGGGGAATTTGATGGATTCCAAAGCGTCGCACACAGGGATGGTAACACCGCACTTCGCAAGTTTCTTTACCAGTACGATCGCAGCGCACAGACACAATACGGACACAGAAAGGATGTTCACCGGGGATATAAGAGCGCATACGATGGCTGTTCCTTCAATAAACTCGATGAATCGCCAGCTGCACTGTAATGTCTGACCTTCGATGCTCGTTGAGAAGATTCGCACACGGTACATAAATCGCCAACACGAGCAAAGCTGTAAATTTGCACAGAAAAGTCAGACCGACCGCACCACGCTGGTGCCGCACATCCGGGATTACGAACAAGCGACTTTAGCTTGGTTTCAAGTCGTTTAGCAATGGCTACGCATTCTTGTGAAAATCAAGCATGAAAATATTGACACGATATATTAAAAAAACCGACGTGGGCTTCTGAGTCCTATGTTAACACTGACGATAATTTTTTATGGAATTATTACCAACCCCTCTAGCAGCAGTAATATTATATTCCACCTAACCGAACTGCGGCCAGGTCGCGAGGTTGGCTGCTAGCTCCACAGTCGGCAGTGGTGACGCAGCGTACTAGATATTCCCGACAGCGCGGTCACTTTAGCTTAGCGTGGGAGGGTGACAGAGGAACCAAAAGAAGTGGTTATCCATGGAGGAAGAAAAATGTTAGGAGGGAGCATGACGTCAGGCGGCACAGCTTTGGCAAGCCAACCTCCTCTGACGCCGCATTCTCCTCTCCTCGGGCTCCTCCCGCGCAATGCATTATGGAAAAAGCACCACTCTCAGGCCCGCGGTAGCATTTAGTGGCTCCGGCTGGCCTGCCGGTGGAGATGGAGGCGAGCGCCGTCGCCGAAGGCGCCGTACAAGATTGTTCGCCAGCGTTGCGCTCCAAGCTTCGTATCGTAGAAGTACTGCCGCTGTCGCTGTTCAAAGCAAGGCGAGACTTCGATCGCATTCTTACGAAGCACCCTCACGAGCTGCAAGCCGAGTTTCACTTCTGACGTTGGATCGCTCGAACGCGCCGCCGTAAACATTCACAAGCATGGAGCGGCCTACAGCTGCGCGGTGTTTGCCAGGTGTGCTGTGACGATTGCGTTTGGCATTCTGCTGAGTTATCGCGCGTAACGAGTGTCGTGTTGGCGGGGAGGTGGTGAGACTAGCTTTGGTTTCGCGCGCGCTTTTGCATACGTTCGCCTTTTCGGTGCTCCGGCGTGATGGTACGTTTTTATCTACTTCAGTGCACTAGAAAACAAAGGGTTCAGGACCCTTATGTTGGGTGTGACCACCTCGCGTCGCAAGCAGTACTCCGGCTGTTTGTCCGCTGAGGACCGCTCGATCGGTGCAATACGTTATATGAAAAAAAAAAAAAACGAATGCTAGATTACGCCTGGGAGGGACCTTGCTGAATTGTGGACTGACTGCGCCTTGCCAATAAATGGTTAAAGAAACGGTTGAAATCAGGGCCGGATTAGGGGGGGGGGGCTACGGGGGCTGCAGCCCCGGGCCCACAGCTGTCAGGGGCCCCTCTATAAAAAAGTTATTGAGTGTGCTCGCTGCCCGCATTGAAAGTTGAAGGTAGGAGCTTCAACCTCACCTTCACACCGGAGCTGACTAACTCGTGACAGGTGTGGAGGAGTGGGGGGCCCCTCACACTATGGTTGACAACCTTCGAGTCCATTTCAATTTAAATTAGTTATTCGTACTCCTCTTTCTTGTTTTGCCGAGGTTTATGAGAATACGGCTTTGACCAAAAGTCTTGGGTACGCAGCTTGACCGGGCCTAAGAAGCCACATAAAACAGGCCCCGATCTCGGCTCCGGTCTTCTTCGCGACACAGGTCGGTTCGGTAGTCTTTTCGGTGCACGGACATCTAAGTACGCGGACGTTTCGGCGCGCGCACGTTTCCGTATAAGAAAGGGTCAGGCATGCGAATAATGAAATAATGTTGGAAGAACATTGTAAATTGTTTAAACCTAAGGGTCGTTATATGTCATTATTGACAACTTAAGCACTGCCCTCTCATACACAATTTCTGCCAGAAATTTCAATGTATAGCGCTTGACAAGGAACTTCATTGCGATGACGACCCGTTCAATAAAGCTAGTGGACTAGTTGAATCGCATAAGCGTGATAGATATCGACTCGATATTTCTCTCTCAATAATCAGCGTATGGTTATTTAAATGTTCAAAGGTTGTGTAGGCCACTGGCGGGGTCGTTCGGCTTCAGCCCGTGCCTTTGTGCTGTAGCCTCTGCAGGCTGTCTGAGCAACAAGCGTTGCGGAAGCTATACGTCCGCGCTACTCCATTCGTAGCTAATTCTCAGGCGCCACTCTGTGTGGACGCAGAGGCCGCCGGGCCAGCCCGAGCGGCTCCCTTCGAGCTGGGCAATCAGCATGCCTAGCCGGTGTGAAGAGCTCAGGCGTGGACGCCAAACAAAGCAACAAAAACGTCTGTTTCTGTTCGGGATGACGAAAGCTGTGCCCACTTAAAAACGCATCCTGCGTGCGGCCCTTTCGATGCCATCTTGAAAACGGACCTCCGCTGCGACTCGGGGATGTTAAGCCGCTTGTCCCCGTGGGCGCTTTTCGCTTTGAAATGAGCCGCCGCACGGCGCAGCGCGGACCAAAGGGTGGCCCGCAGTTCTGGTCGCGCTTGGGCGTGGCGACAGGAGGAGAGGAACCCCCGAAGGAGCGCGGGAAAAACATTGGACGCGGCAGACGTGTTGAGGACTCGAAAACGAGAGGTCTTCAGCGTGTTTCCACTTTACGACCGAACAACGACCCGACCGATCGACAACGAACTACTGACTGCTGGAATTGTTGCGCGGCACCGACGGGAGCAGCAGCGCGGGGGGGAGCAGAGACATTCTATCCCTAATTAAACTGTTGTCTGATGCCATCTCTTGTGCTCACCTGTCGCTCTCCAACCCAAAGGGGACCCGTTAACGTGCAACGGCTTGCCGACTAGCAAGACCATCAAAGCTGCGCGCGCAACAGGAGTTTCACGCGGCTGAAAGTTCGACGGCCATGCGCAAACCCACGCATGAAGCCGACCGCTCCCCAGCCCAAAAAGCGACATTTTTTTTTGTGCTAATCGTGCTGCGATAGGAAGGTTGCGCATGTTCTAACCGCCGCGTGCTTTTTCGTCTGCGCGGGTAATCTACAGGATTTTGGCCTGTAAGCCGTGGCTGCTAACTGTTTGGCAGATGTCTGTGAGTGACAGCTGCCTGCGCTGACTTTGAGCCCTCCCGTATATGCAGGTGGATAACTTTACAATAAAATTAAAACTTTACAGGCTAAATAAAATATGCTTCTTGTAAGAAAATACTGTTATGTACCATGGCGTGTGCAGGCCGACACGGCGCTTCGATTAATTGTGAATCTGTGACGGACCGGCAATCAAACCATACTAACTTTTACGCCTCTTAAAATCCGTTATATAATACTAGACATAAAGCCGAGCAATTAGTTTCCGGAAAGCGTAAAATTATGTATAATTTATCACTGATCAGAGAGCATAACATGGGCTTCGAAAATTTTCGCATATTAAAGCGGAATCATCATCATCATCATCATCAGGGCCCCAAGAACGCAGTAGCCCCGGGCCCCAAAGTTTCCTAATCCGGCACTGGTTGAAATGGTTGATCTTTTCAACTTTGCCTGAGCGGCAAAGTTGAAAAGATCATTTCCACTTCTGCACGCGGCGGCGGCACACAACTCTCCGACTACGGCGTGAACATCGACGGGTCCGAAAGCTCAGTAAACAAAGATGTTTTCTGCCTCTCCCGTCCGACCACTTTGCCCGCACGATCAGGCCGCTGCGCGTTTCGGGTTTGCAGGCAGAGCTGCGCGCAACGACTCGTCGCCGAAACTCGAATACGCGGACGGCCCGGCAACGCACGCAGCGTCGGCGAAGGGCCACATGAGGTGCAAAGAACTACCGTTTGCCTGTCACGTGAATAGAACACCTCCCATCAGTCTTTCCTTTTTAGTTTTTATGACTAGGCTTCACGATTGTCACGTGACGCTCCCTCCTAAACTTTTTTTTCCTCCATGTGGTTATCGCCGGGTGTGGAGGTGGATGGCACGTCTTTCGTGTCCGGGTACCCGCGCCCTTCCCCGAACGGCAGCAGAAGAGGGGACGGGAGAATTCTGGAAAGTCCAATCCTTCAAAACAGATTTGAAGTTTGTGATCTGCTTGCGTGCGCAGGATATTTGCGAGGCGCTTGTGTTTGCGAAACATAGTTCGCGGACGCGTTGACATCTTTAAAAGAAATATTAAGAGAGCGGTTCGGAGTGTAACAAGCGGTACGCCAGCTCACTAATTTGTTCAATTTCTCTTTTTCTTTTTTTAGTGACGTGAAGCAGCGTCAGGCTCGTTCTTTCTTTTTGTGTCCCTGTGCATTAAGAGTCGTTAATCAGCGCTTCAGTTTGTATTTCTTCCTTTTTTCTTAGTTTGTTCGTTTAGTTCGTGTGAGCGGCGGCGCCCTGGATTGAAAGCTTCTTCCGCTTACGAGTACGCAGTTATTTAGCCTTGAAAGAGCTGTTTTCACCTGTTTTAATAGAACGTAGATATGCGTTTGCTCTTTGCCGGATTCTCTGTATTCCACACTGCAGTTCTACAGTTGTTACCGTAGACAGTTCAGGGTATCCTCAAGGAAAGTTGTGTATGCCGGGGATATTGATTTGTTTGATTACGAAATTCAAGGTGCCGACGCTACACTGGCGATGAGGCGCGCAGTAGTGGGGGGCTCCGGATTCACCGCCGAGCCCGGTATCCTAACCTGCGCCGAAATCTGGAATACATTGGTGTTTTCACTTTTTGCCTCCAAGAGAAAAGCGGCCTCCGCGACGGGGAATAGAACTCGCGTCCGTAGGCTCAGACCACGGCGGGCTATGCGAGGGATAACTGGAGTTATGGATGACGTTCACGAGTGAACGACGATGAGGGCAAGCTTGCGTTCGCTTGATTTGAAGTCTTGTTTTAAAAGTTTGCTGTATACAAAAATTTAATTGTTCTGTTTTCGACGTGTAGTGGTCTACAGCAAAGGTTTGCTCACTTTTTTTCTGAGTATGTATAGGCGCGTTTTGGTCAGTGGAATATTCTTGTAGCGTTTGGGTTTGTGAGATAAGTATTCATTTCAGCAAAACAGCGCTGTTAGTATCGTGCCTGCCTGCACAGCAAAACACTGAATCATCGCACTAGGACGCGATCTCACATATGCCTTTTGTAGATGTAGCAGATGAAATCGCTTTTCTAAATCTAGCCCCCCTCTCCCCCCCCCCCCATGTACACAACGTATCACACAGCATTGCATGTTTGAAAATAGGTAGGGGGAGTGACAACTTTTTTTTGTCCCAAGAACTGGGACTCAAGGTGTGTAGCCCCCCTCCACTGCCCCCCCCCCCCCTTTGCCTTTCCGTTTTTTTCCGGCCGAGATATGCATGATTCTGCTTCAACTTTCCTGGAAGACTGATTTGGAATATCTCAACTGCCGCTAAAGCACGCCAAAACGGAAACTTAGCAGTAGTGGCGATTGCTCACCCATTATGTCAATGCGTGTTAAGGTATAAAGCAGAAAATCAGCTGAGCTACAGCAAGAAAACGATTCCGCGGGAGTCACGTGCCAGAAGAGGTGAGCCACTAGAGCTTTGTCAATGTTTATTTCCTCCATTGTTTTGTGCAAACCATGTTGCCTCAGTACTTGAGGAAATGCATTCTAAAATTGTCCAATATAATTGATTCCCCCACTTAGCCAGGTATAATTATTATTTGGGCAAAGATGCTGCTGGCAAAGGCTACTACCCTAAGGAGTTTTCTCAGTGTTGAAAATTAAGCGCGAACCATAAAACATGGACAAGAAAGAAATACACCGGTATAATTTTCAACAATGTATGTTCACCATCTAGCTCGACTCTCAATTTTGCTTTAGTTTTATCAGTAGAAACTCTATTGAGTTTCAATTAAAGAAAGGCATTTGATACTCTGTTGAGTTTTCTCGGTTTTAACCTTGTTGACTTTTTATTGACTGCACTCAATAGAAATGTCAATGTAGAATAAAAAAGCATAAAAGTAACGTAGCAGTCTTATAATAATACAATTCTGTCGACAGTAGGCAGCGCTGAAAAAAACAGCCCTTCAAAGTATGTTTCAGCCTGATGACTTTTGTATATTGGTTCTCCGAAGAGTTTCAATAAACTGGTGTCAATTGGTTTTGCGTTTCGTTTTCGCAATACAAATCCTTTAGACTTTCTACTGACACATCTCAATAGCCAATTGAGTTTGAATTAGGTTTTATTGACTCTATAAACTCAACAGGAACTGAATCGAAACTCAAAGTTCATTTTTGTAAGAGGTTGACTTTTATTAAAACTTCGCGCTCCTACAATAGCTAAGATATATTTGCAAATTTGTTTCCACCCGAAGACACATGTCTCACTAACTACACGTTGCATGCCCGAAGTACTTTGAAAAGAGAAGAGTGCCGTCGGTCGGCTTTTCTTGGATTCACTACAACTTGTACAATGCTAATTTGCTTACCAGTCATCTTTGGGGAATATAAAAACGTGGACGAACTGTTTCGCCCTGTATTGCTGCACCACGGAGCTGCACAGGACTGGCGACACTCCTTCCTCCGCGGCCCCACGTTTAGAATGCATTCGAATATATTTTATAATGCACCGAAACGTTCATCCTGCGCAGAAGTTTAGGCAACCTGCACAACCCTGCGCTCGCCGGCTCGCTCGCGCACGCATCGAACTGGCCCACCGTGCACGCCAAGGAACCGAAAAAAAAAAATCGGCGCCGGTGTGCTGTTTCGCATGCGTCAGGAGGCGCAGAAGCATGAACGGTGCGGAAAGAAAGAAACGCCGAGGAAAAGAGGAAGGAGGGCCACGCCGCAGCTCCCTGCGGCTAGGATCGCCCCAGGTTCCGAAACCAAACCAGCCAAAGTCGGCGACCAGTGGTTTAATCCCCAAACTAGCCAGCTTCACTTCGCCCGCAACAGGGCCGGGACTGCTCGCCTAAATAGTAGTATTCGTACCAGTCACTTCCTATTGTACGAACGCTCCTCTATGACACCGGCCGGCAACTGGAATTTATGGTTAAATCTAGAATCATCTTTGCTACGCGAACGTCAACGCACACACACACACACAAAATCACGCCATATCCACGGAATGAATGATGATAAGTGGGGCGAAGCTCGAGAAGGGGAGATCATCGGTAACCGTAACTCTCCCGTGAAAGTTCGACCATTACATCATTAAGAAAGACGTAAGACTGTGTGCGTACATTGTACAAATCAACTTTTATTTTCGGAGTCAATGCTCCCAGGCCCAGACCTGGTGAAAGACCCCGCACCTCTACCACAATTTGTCACGTAGGATGGGACACAACGGTAAAGAAAGAACTTTTATTTAGGGCGAACTTGTGCCCGAACAAGACGAGAGGAAACGAGCAAAGGTCCTTGCGTCTCGTTCGGTCTCCGAGAACGACTGCCTGCGTTCGTGGCGTGATCTCTTGCGTGATCTCCCCCTCGCAGTGCACGTGCGCTCGCGCCTCCGTTGGCGAACCCAGACAAGCTCGCGCTCCCGGTGCCGAATTTGCGCTGCCGGTTGCAGCCGGTTCTTGCGCGTGCAACGCGGCCCACTTTGCGACATCTCCGAAAGCATGCGGCGGTCACGTACCACGAGACACAAGGGATGGACAGACCCATGGCTTTAGGAGCTTCGCCCCTAAAAAGACACTGCTACCATCGCATTCCTTATTTTCGAGAATTTTCGTTCATTTTAACATTTGGAAACTTCGTTGACTTTCGCTTCACGTCAAGGTCTCTTTTGAAGGTCGTCTATGCACGTTCAAAAGTTCACAGGGAAGGCTCGAATTTGTGTAAATACCCAAACGGGGCCATTCTGTGCCATCCTTGCATGAAAACGTTTTTAGTCATCAGGAGAGGACTATCCGAAGGCAACCTTTTTCAGCGGCTGCAACGCTTTTACCATAATTTGTGCTCCACGCTTGTATGAGCTACGTCGGGGTGGCTGACAAACCAACACGTGGCCAAGTTGGGTATGGCAGCCGTCCCCGGTCAATGCTGGCGGTGAGAACCAGTTGGCTTCGGTATATTAGATGCGGAGCGTCTTATGCTCGGGGGTATGTCCCGCGGCGTCGGCGGTGGTCCGGCGTCCGCACACCACCGTTTCTTGGCCAATCCCCCACGTGGGTACGTGCCATAGAACAACAACAACTCCGGTTGTGCTTGCGCTTGACTCCGTGATTCTTCAGATGAAGTAGGATGAAAGCAACAGCCCCGTCAGTGAGTGTGCTGACACAATTAAGTGAGAGCATCAGCGCAAACACTAACAGCAATTACACCCAACTACAAACCACGGAACGTGTATCGATCTCGTCTTTACCATCTGCAACGGCGACGACTGCCATACAACCGCTGCTACGAGATCCACTGACTGTGCACTTCAGCGACTATAAAGCCGTCATACTCAAAGTAAGAAGACGTGCAAACCTAAATAAAGACCTTTAGATACCACTTCAATGTCGTCTCACTCGCGTATATACGCATACAATAAGGAAAATTACATCTCCCCGAAGCAAACCATGAGTAGGATATATGAGCATTACGGGGTTCACTATATTTCCACCAAAGTTGGCTAACAAACATAACGGAAACGCAAACGGAACCTCCATGACGCTCCGTATCCTACCCATGGTTCCTTTCGGGGAGATATGGGTGTAATTTTTCTTTTTAGCCACTGCTTCCGTACCGAAGCGATTGGAACCTGATGAAAACGAATTGCCTTTACCGTGCGCCTGCCGGGTTTCGTCTGTTGTGCGCAGCAAATACCAACGCGTACGATATGTCCACTGAAAGTTCAATGCAAAAATATTGCAAAATATATCAGCATATTCTTTCGTGAACGCGCTTCTTATGGTTAGGTTTGTCACCGAGCCTCCAGCCTAGGTCGACTATAACCTCCAACCTCGGCATCAGACTCGCTGCAGCTACTTGTTCAAACAATCACTATTCATACTGCTGCTACACTGCCTCCAAGGAAGCTGAAGGCCGACCAAGGCTGCGCGGGAAATTTGTGACGCACGCCAGACACGCCAAGCCAGACCGGGCTTACTGTAATATGCACCGGTCACGGGCTAAAAATTTAAGCCTGTGCAGAGTTCCAGTTTTTTCTCCAGGCAAACAAATGCTTTCTGCTGGTAGTACGGAACGCGTTATCAATGCCTTAAAAGTTAAATGTAATAAAGTGTTCAAAGCTGCAAGACAGGAAATTCGCGTGGATGGGATTGAAATGGCGTATAGAAGAAAACGTCTCGTTCCTTGGTTATGAATCTTTCCCCTCTATTACAGACAGGGCATTATGTATCACACGCACGTATACAAGTATGGCTGGACCGGGACACGTATTCGATAAACCTGGCCGCCTAGACGCATCCTATGTTCGCCTCTTCTTCGCGTCGTGCTGAATAAATCCACCAACTCATCAACGTGTTGACAGGCTAAAGTCACCTAAAAAACTGGCGAAAGTTGAACTGGGTCGCGTCAGTGTTTAACCATCGCAAAGCTGGGTGATTTCTTTCTACGTGAGCCCTGAAGGACACATCAGCAGCATTTGTACAAGTTCTAAATTGCTTATTTACATGTTCCGTCGTCGCTTGCACTGGGCTAGTATAGTAGTCATCGTCATCCGCATCGATATCACCGTTTTCTTCATGCCAGGCATTGCATGCGCGGTAGCACTTGACGGCAGCTACTGCGGGGATCCGGTGACTTCGGTGTAGGACATTTCTGTGCAGGACGTTTCGGGGTGGTTATTTCGGTGCACGGACTTTTCGGTGCACGGACATTTTGGTGCCGACATTTCGATGCTCAGGATGTACGAGGCATTCTTTTAACATTTTAGCTCTAATATTGTAATTTCGGCATTTGATATAAGAAACTTTCAAGAGTTGTGTTCACGAGTTGTGTTCGAGTTGTGTTCAAGCGAACTGCCAAACCGGGCTGGATTATTAGCGCGTAAAACGCAATCTCGGTAGTAGATGCTAAAAATTAACGTTGTTAATCTACTTCCGTTCAGCCTTTTCCTTTTTTAACATTCATGTGAACAACACTAGTAATTTAAGTGTTAACGAAGCGCTTTAATTTCACTTCCACAAGGCTGCAAGACGCTCTTGCGTTTAGTCCATTCCTATCTTTCCTCTCGCCCCGCCAAACTGCCGCGAAAAAAAGGACACGAGCTATTTTAAGCGCGTGTGCATTCTCTTTTAATTATTTAGCTAATAATATCATCTTCGTTGCACTCGGTGTCGGTTCTACTTAAAAATTGAAGCCGTTCCACCCAAGGCGAAAGAGGTCGGAAGTGAAAAGCAGTGATTCACCATAATGGTATTCGCCGTTATCCGCTCACTGCTACCATCCCACGCAATTCAAATTTCCCGCATTCGCAGTGCTCGCGCGCCCCTGCCCGAAACTGAGTTTCGTGTTCAAACGCCTATTTTTTCTTGCGTGGCTGGAGCCTTTTTGCGTCCTTTCTAAGGCACCAGTTTTTTCTTGCATGGCTGCTTTTTTCGCTTACTATCGTAAACACCAACTAAACGAGTGCTCCTAACTAAATGAACGCGTGCGCTAGCCGCTTAATTACGCATTATTTGCCTCAAATGTACCTATAGTTTTATTTGCGCTAAACAATGAGGAGATTTAGGGACAAACGTCAGTGGGTTCACGGGTTAGAATGCTTACGACTATTAAAACCGCTATTGTTTCGAAGCCTCTAGGCTACGCCGCGACAACCGCTACGACGGAACGCCGTGTGGCACTACTTGGGTTCAGCGAGCGAGCTACAACGACAAGGCGAGTTCTAAAGTGGTCTGCACTTAAAAAACACTGGCACACTCATTTAGCCTCGCGCTGCAACGCTTCGTATCCCGTGCTAGCCTTGCAAGTACGCCCGTACATGCCCGTACTGGCCCGTACTTGTACGCCCGTACCAGTAACCCGTACTGGTTTGCTGCCTGCCGCCGAAAGTTGTTGGTGGCGCTGCCAGGC
The DNA here is from genome assembly GCA_013339765.2 of Haemaphysalis longicornis. Classification (NCBI taxonomy): domain Eukaryota; kingdom Metazoa; phylum Arthropoda; class Arachnida; order Ixodida; family Ixodidae; genus Haemaphysalis; species Haemaphysalis longicornis. The sequence goes on from CM023458.1 coordinate 20,088,570, forward strand.
CATCGTTGTTGTTTTTTTTTGTTTTTTCGGCGAGGTAATTGTACAGTGGCGTTAGGACTAAGGTCGCTGTGCAACGCCACCAGGCTACAAAGAAGCCGCTAAGCATCATCATCATCATGCTCCGCCACCACCAAGCTCATTTACAAGCGCAGTGTGTACGCCGCAGCGCCCGTTACTGCCAAATGTGCGACATTTTGTGGCGTGGAAAGTGCATGGCTGCACGTGCTCCGACGAACATGCTGCGCGCCGATGCACTCCGCTGTCCGTGCGCCAGTAAGCGTTTTTGCCAGAAAAGCATGCTACCATGCGGCCAGCATCTACCATGTAACATTGGCCAGCACTCACAGCTGCGAAACTATCCGTGGCGCCATGAAAAGAATGTCCTGAAGATCGGCCACATTGTGGAGGAATGGCTTCGTGTTCTCTAGTTTCAATGCAACGACCTAAAATTGGTACATTCACATAGTGAGCGCCTTATGTAGTGCTGTTGCCTTCGAACAAGCTAGCATTTTTTGGTCCGTTGAAGCCTCATCGTTGAACTGCTATCCACTCAACAATCGATTTCGGATTTTTCAAGGAGGATTGCCAGGCTGTAAATAAATATCCGCGCCTCAGCAATTTTTCCTAGAAATCAACCGGAAAAACTCGCGCAGCGGGGCAGGAACACAGCTAACAAGGATCGAATATATATATATTTAAATCTGTAAACGACAGATGGGAACATAGTTGCAGCAAACTGGAAAACTAGTCTAACTTTGCATTTTTTCTACCCAGTTTAATTTTAAGGACACGTGTTTCATACTTTGTTGCCTGATAGACTGTATTGTTCAGGCTAGGGCGGGCTTCTGGGAAAGTTTGTAGGGCATCGTAGGCCTACCATGTGGTCACAAATACGTAGGGCAGAGATCGCGATGCTTGGACTTGCGCTTGCGCGAGCATCTGCAGGACGTGAAGAATGGGCACACTACAGCTCATCGCACATTGCCGGAAATGCAAATGCCCGCCTCTCCGTAATAAAACTGTAGGGATAGCAACGCATAAAAACAAGCGCGCAAGAGAAACCATGTGGCTCTCCTTGGCCACGCTCCCATTAGGATGCAGTCATTGGGTTTATCGGCCAACTAAATTGAGTATCATGCCCCTGAATAATTCCAAATGGCCGCACCCTGCTTTCTCTGCCTGTTTGTGTGTGTGTGTGTGGGGGGGGGGGGGGGAGGCGAGTACCGAGTGTCACACAAGTTGCCTAGTGGTAATCTGTACACAAAAACACGAGCTGTTCCACAAAATAGTCGTGTGGTCACCTGACCGATGGTTATATACGCTGTGTAATCTATTTTTTTGCTGATGTGCGTATTTTTTGGGTAATGTATGAGTGGTTTTACGAATAAATGCTTATTGATTTATGGGATTTAGCGCGCCAACGCTACACAGGCGATGAGGCGCGCCGTAGTGGAGGGCTCCGGATTAATTTTGACCCCCCGGGGATCTTTAACGTGCGCCGAAATCTCGAACACACGGGTGTTGTCGCTTTTCTCCTCCATCATAAAAGCGGCCGGGACTCGAATTCACGTCCTTGAGCCACGAATAAATGATAGTTGGGAGTAGCGCTCGTCTCTGTCGTCCTCCTTCGTCCTTCCTGTACTTTGTGGCGTTTTACGCGTCTACATTAGGAAGTTCTTCTGTAGTTTGTGGCTTTTTTATTCATGTATATTCATACGGGATATGCTTCTTTCCCGAAATTGTTGAAAGCTTGGCATAAAATAAAAATTTATGTGCCACGGTGCGTCTCAGGTCAGCAATGTTGCAAGCGAATACGCGAACACAATTGCTCTTATCTTCTTCCTTAAACAACTGAAATGCGTATATATCGTTTATATACCAGAACAAACAATTCTGGGCCATGTCAGTTACACCAACTGCCCCGTTTCATGCGTAAATGCCGTCGCAAAAACTCGCTGGTCGAGTTTCTAAGCTCATGCGGCGCTCGCTCTTGCCTTGCGCGGAAACGCGCGACGCGGACCTTGCGGTGAGGTGATGGATGGTGCCCTCGTACGGTCAGCCACTCCCCCCCCCCCCCCCCCCCCAAATACGTGTCAGAAACATCCCATGCGCCGAAGGCCGCAAAGGGAGCGCAGGAGGGAGGAGAGTCGAGTTCGGCCGTGATCTTTCGAAGCCACTGGGGTACAACGGAACGCCCTGTTGCTCTACATGGGTCCAGCGAGCGAGCAACGACGACAAGGCGAGCGCCTAAAGTGCTCTGCAACTTAAAACAAACTAATGATCCCACTTACAGTGGCGTGGCGTTACTAAAGGTAGGTGCAGAGGGGGTGGGTGTAGGGAGGCCTGAGCACCGTCGGTTACCAGCCCCCTTGGTAGAGAGCGGGGTGTCACTTGTTCGTCTCGACCGTGTAAACTGGACGTCGAACACTTGAAGACGACTGTCGCAGCGTCCAACAAAATCAGCCTACTCATTTTTATCATATAATGGAAGAAAGCCAGGAATATCTGGGGTGTACATGACATGCGGGACGAGTTAATTTCCGATGCGGTGATCAAAGGCGCAGAAAGACCGATTCCTAGAAAGGGGGCGCCGTCGATATATAACCGCAAGGTGTAGAAGGGTGTAGCCAGCAAGCTTGTTCCTTGATGGGGGCGACCGACGCCAACGATACTGGCCATTGTGTCCTTAGCGCTTTTTCAGTGGCTTTTTGTTGCACGTTATAGGTTTTGTGAGCTCATGGGGAATGTAAAGCTTTTTAATGAATAACTGGGGTGACTCTTCCAAGACCGTGTACTCCGCGAGGCCTGTACGATTTTCAGGGGAAACCGAAAAATAAACCTGGTTGATATTCCACCTTAAAGGCAGGGGTAAGGGGGGGGGGGGGGCTGCTAAGACGAAATAAAATGAGGTGAATGTAAGCATGTGAACATAAAATGAAGGTTGGTTTCTCTAACAGAATGGTTGGTATTTGTATACACAACCCGTATTCGCTTACTCAGCATTGAGGAGATATAGAAGCTGCGGCTGTTTTCAAAGAGGCCCGTTCTTCCTCAACGGCAATATCCTACACTTGTCCGTAAAAAAAGCTGACAAGAACAGTTTAAAAATTCATTTTAACTTGACAGCTCACCTTACGTAATACTCTTCGAACGATTTTCTGCATTTTAGGGGCTATCGAATGTTTGTTTTGGATATTGAGTGTGCATGTAATTTCTGTAATTGAAGTGTATTTAATTTAAAAAAAAATTCCGTAAAGAAGGTGTTAGACCATCGTAACCACCGTTTAATTGTCTTAGCTGATTTGCGCGCCGCAGAAACAAATATACCTTAACAACCTGTCGTAAATGAGAAAAACCCGTGCTAAAGAATTAAATCGGTTGACTGCATAACAGGTGTCCCCAGGTCGAGGTATTAAACAAAAATATATAAATGCTTAATTTCTCAAAATACGCGGCAAATATCGAACGGCATCAATAAAAAAACAAAATCACTGATCCAGATTGTTGTCCATAACCCACGTTAAGCGAAAATAAAAATATAACAGCTGTATCAAACAGGCAAGCACCGGATAATTATGTAGCCGAAACGTTTACGCAAAGAAGTGCCCGTACATCGAAATGTCCATGCACTGAAACGGCCGCCCCCCAAATGTCCTGCACCCAAATGTCCTGGACCCCTCTTCTTCACCCTTTCTTGAATGATTTGAGGCTGTTAAACGAGCTCTGCATTCGAAGTCACCTGGAGAAGTCAGGTCATCGAGCTAAAATACTCTTACTCTCTTCCTTGTATTAAATAACTTCGGACTTCGTTGAAAGTGTCCACGATCTATTTTAAAATGGGAAGGGCGTTTAGCACGGAAACAATTCCTGGTCGAGGTAGGGATTAATTTATAACCCCTGGAGTCCAGGCAGTTCATCACATGCTGTTTTATTGAAATCGTTTCTCCCATCCTTTTATGTTAATAAACTTTGCAGTAATGCTTCTTTATTTCACCGTGCTCTAGCATGTTTCTGTAAAGAGGGAAGTCCGTCTGCACAGAGATGTTTGTTTATTTAACAGAAATGTTTGGTGGCAATTTCTTTTTTTCTCGACGCCTTTTACGTTGCTCTGATGAGCAAAACTTGTTTAAACCATTTAATATTCTTCAAGGAGTCTCGACCGTTAAAGCTTGGTTGGGATTTGTGAGCCCCCTAGGCTAGAGGTTAAGATCGCGTCCGAAGTTTAGGGTACAGCGCCGTACCGGGCAACTAGACGGATCTTGCGGCGAGACAGAGTCTCGGCCGTTGTTTCTGAGCGGTTTATGTACGCTCCGAGGGTAGGAGAGTTAGACGAAGTTGAGAAGCTCAAGTGATTTGTGCGCACTTGGAGCTAGCGTCTAGCTGAAGTTTGAAGTTATTCTTTTCAATACTCATGTACCCAGTTTTCCTACTGTAAATAGCTGTATACAGGGTGTCCCAGCTATCATGCACCAAGTTTTAAAAAAAGAGTAATGGCGTAACTCGAAGAAAACCTAGTGGGGAATGTTTGTAGTACTGTGAAGAAGCGGTGACTATTTTTTTCGTTAATGAGACAAATAATTATTTATAATTAATTATCTAACTCGATAATTACTGTCCTAATCACTGAAGTGTCAATGAGGCATTTGTAGGTATCGACGAAGGGCATCTAACTGCGGTATTTTCAGCGA